>JAMXBD010002446.1:0-195047 GCA_024138025.1 Combretum micranthum
ATATTTGTTAATTTGTTGTAGATGGTCTAACTAGAAGTTCATGATAATATGATAGAAAAATTGAAAAAAAAAAAAACCCACAAAATTGCTGGGATTACAAACCTGCATCGTTCTCTAGTATTCAGCAAGTCTTGTAATCCTTGGTAAAACCCAATTTGAATTGTATCCTAGTGCCGACGTAACCTTTTTAACCTTTGAGTTTCAATTTTGACAAAATTGTCAACCAAATATTATTGAAAGACTCGACCCCTCTTAGAATAAGAGAGTGTTGGTCTTCACGTATCTGAAGATAGAAGTGATAATAGTAGTTAGGTAAGGAAACATATTATGTAGCATAATGGTAGTTGTAATATTGCATTTTTGTTACCTGCACCATGTAGGCATAGAAGGCACGGCATGTGATATTGTTTCCATTGAGTGACCAACTATTGTAGGGGGTCATAATAACCAACAATATCATTAACAGTCATAAGCTAGCTAGAATGGGATTGTATGATGATGTCACGATCATTTAAATCACCTACTTCTTCACCTCCAACTATTATGATAACAACTTGTGAAGCGATTGGAAGAGAATACTGATATGGGCCAATGGGATGCTCACGAATGATAAGCCGACAATCCTCATCATTGGTAAGTGTAGACATTAATGAAATTGATGGACAAAAGGATTGTAAACATTGAGAACAAAAGTATTTTTCCAACAATTCCATATTTAAGGATGGGTTATCAAAAAAACGATTCTATGTTTCATGATCTATATCATATATATATGTTTGTAGAAACCTTGGTTGCTCATGTGCATTAGGAAAAAAGCTACCAATTTTGTGATATATTGAACCTTAGGATCTAAAAGCTGAATAAAGAACTTCTTTGACCCTAATTGATACTAAAAATGAGATTTCGTATCTTGAACTGATAATTCAAGATATAATTAAAGGAAACCCAAATTTTCAAACCCCGAAGCTTGTCATACAAATAGAATAGATAGAAAAATATAAATATAGAGATTAAATGACTACCATTGAACTCAACAATGACTTGAGACTAGAACAATGAGTAGTAATGATCCTATACATGAATTTTAACCCTAAATTCAAGATTCCTAAAAGTATTAAACACTACTAATAAGATTTCATAGTAGGTATAAAAAACCGAAGATATATAGATAATTTAACTTATATATCAAATGCGACGTTGAGTAGTTAACCAACTACGCTTATAGATAGGAAACGATAATCTAAAGATAAACTGTTAGGATTATAAATACACAATAAAAATATAAACAGATGTATAACTAAGATCTAGACTCCAAATAAATATTTGAATCACACATTGTTCTAATTAGGGTTTTCTTAAGCTATTGGAGCATAAAATAAAAATTGACCTAATAAGCTTAGGAAACCTTAATCGCGGGAGATAAAATTCTAAAAACAATTAATTGTGTAAACTTAAAACTTAAAGTTGTACTGTTTGATAAAGTAAACATTTTGTAGAATCCTATAAAATTATTTTTGGACAAAAACTCTCAAATATTAGCTAATTTGTACCCAATTAATGTAATAAACTACCCGAAAATATAGATAAATATTATCTAAATATTAGTATATACATACATATGTAGGATCAGTCCAAGATTGAACAAAATGGAGGGTTTGGATTGTCTTGAACAAAGAGAACCAAAATGTGCATGAAAAATCCTCCAAATAATGCATAAATAGTCAACAAAATCAACTCATTAACAAATCACACATTGCCAACTCAACTTCCTCATTAATGATAGTAAAACAACTAGAAAACAATGACAAAATGTGGAGAAATCGGATGCAATTGTCGAACGAAACCGTCTTCATTCTTCTCTATATATGTAAGTGTTTATAGCCCATAATGGATAAGTAAATAAACACCAATCACTCTCAAAATTTCTAGATTGAATAAACACCTAATGAGAAAGTAAATCGACCTAAAAATAGAAATCAAATCGTTCTAACCACCTCGGTTCTAATCAAAGAAGAATACAACATGAAAAACACTTAAATTAGGAATAAGGTAAGTTAATGTATTTCAGTTTGTTTTTTTTTTTAATAAACAGGGAGTACAACTTACTTTTGATGATCATAGACATAAACAACACAAGAACAAGCTTCGAATTTCATCGGATAGACTCGAGTAAGATGATTTTCGAAAACCCTAGTTACACCATGTTGATCGAAAAACCATGAATCATGTTGCTGTTTTGATGTGATATTAATGTAGTAAAACATTGTAAAAACTCATAGGAATCGATTCATGGGCCTTGGAACGTCAGAATTCAGTTGAAATTGACCGAGCTCATCGGGGAAGACAATGAATAGTACTTCCCTTGATGAGCATGGGAGGAACACAGGCGTGTTCCACCCCCTGTACCTCTCGGCTTTCTTATTTTTTAATTTTTTTAAAACGAAATGATTAAATTAAATAATGTAATAATTAATATTATAAATATTTTTAGTACATTATTATTAATTTTATTTATTTTATGTATTATTAAGAGTATTATTATGTTAGTAATATAATATTAAAATTATTGAAAATTGAGTTTAAAATCTAAAAGTTTTTCTGTATTAATAAATATATAGTATTTAAGTTATATATAATGAGATTATTGACATAAGTATTATGAATTAGCAATATTAACTTTATCAAGAAAGGATTGTTAGTGATATAAATCACTATCATAAATTAACTTAAATCCATTAAGCTTTACAACTATATTTATTAATATTATAATACCATTAATAAATATTTGAATTAATAATATTTCTAGAATTATTTTTTTAGCTATTATTATATTTAATATTCATAATTAGAACCCAAAAGTTAAACTTAAAGCTACTTTAGTAATATTACTACTAATATTAATCTTAATGGGTAAGGATTTGTGAAAGATTATTAATTTAAATTATATGGTGAATATTACCAGTATTATTATTACCCAAAACATTATTATTATCATTAAACTTGATGGTTATTATTATTACATGATTATTATTAATACTATTATTATTGTTATTAATTATTATATTATTATTATTTGGCCAAAAAGAAAATATTATTGATATTTCGAAAATAATTTTTAAATTTATCAAATCTTTATGTTATTAAATTTATTATCATTATGGATGTATTTAATTAGTTTTACAAGAAAAGTTATAAGTTTAGTAATTACCAAGTAATTATTTAAATGGATACTTATAAATAAATGGATAATAATGGAAAATTAAATAGTCTAAATTTATGCATATAGGGATATTTTTACTTTATGAGAAAATTATATCAAATAAATTGAAAGAAAACCGATAGTTCTATACAATAATAACTATGAAAGTGAACTAACTAAATTGTCAAATTCCCGAATACCCGCTTGATAGATATAAGTATCAAACAAAGTCAAACCAAACAACTTGAAAATAAATATGGATTAATACTCGATTATCTTTAGATCTCCAAAGAACTAATGTATTAACAGAATGAAAACTCAGCACCAAAATAGGACACTTAGACACTCATAGGAGTTTAATCATATAGTTTATGTGTCATTGATGAATATATTAATCATATCAATAGGTGACTTGCGTACTTGTGAGGATTTTCCTGACGATTACTACAATTGATCAACATGAGCAGGTGAGTAACTCAGTCTTATTACATTGTATGTGTTTGTAATTTAGCGAACTTTAAATAATAGTTAATAACTTGAGCATACTATATGGGTTTATGGGAATTGTTTGGTGTATTGATTGCCAAGTCACTCTAATAATAATGACAATAGTGTGTGACTATATTGTTTGTGTAACATGATTGAATGTTTGTGTTTGGTTGATCGCCTTCAATTGAATTAAAAACTACTGGTATCATAATGGAAATTGTACATGCATTACAAATTTTGCATAAAACAGTATTTAAGTAAGTGATAGCCTACTACGTATTAGTATTTTGGATCTCTGGTAATGCTTATTTATCTAGGAAGAAAGCTATTAGTTAATCGCAAGATTACCTTTGTTCTGTTGATACTATAGAACTAAATGTAAATGAAGGACGCCGCTTATGGTATTGCTTGGAAATGGCTAACACTTAGTGGAGTTTTAAAGCTAAAGCAGAAAATGAATGTTAAAACATAGTAAATTCAAAGAGATAATTATATTGAGCATTGCTGTTTCCTAAAAGTTTAGTCTCTCCTGGGTGGGTAGGCCATAGATTGTGATCCTTCAGGCCCGATGAGAGGGCATAAATCTTCATCCTGTTTGGATTCCGAGTTATCCACGTTTATATTTGTACATATGTTTGATTTATACATTTCATATGATTGTTAAATAACTTGTATGTTATGTAATAAGTTCTGGTTATCCATTGAGCTCGTGGTTTAGCTTACACTCCAATAGTCCTTTCAGGTTCACATTACGACCTTGGCTCATTACTACCAAGAGCATAGTCCCGGTAAGAATTTAGAAGCTGGAAGCTTAAGGAATAGTATAGGATAAGATGATATTTCTATTTTAGCTACAAGTATCTCGCATTAGAAAACTTTAGCTATGTATGAAGGATTTTATAGAAATGTTATGGTTTGTAATATTTTTATTATTCACAAGCATGGGATGACAATTATTTACTAATTTATGTCTTATATATACTTGTCCTTCTTATCAAAGCAACTAAAAGATCATGTTTATTGAAAATATCATTCTTAAAGGTAAACTAATAATATTCAAGTGTATCTTGTTTATTATTACTAGGATACCCTCAGGGTGTGACAGTAGATGCCTTAATTATTAGCTGAAAAGTTATCATCTACATGCACACCCATGGAAGTAAATGAGAAAATATGATTGTAGGATCAAATATTTCATCTAAAATTTCTTCTAATGTTGGTCTAGAATCGAAAAGTTTAAGTAGGTCAAATGGTGGCGAAACCATTGGTAGGTTAATTTGCCCTTTGGAACAACACATCTCAGACATTTTATTTTGAAATAATTGTGCATCACAAAATTGGGATGTAGTGGTGACAAGTAGGTGTAGTACTTCATATCCGAAAGTTTCATGAAACCCCTTAGCTATTTTAAGATTCCAATGTCGGCGCATTCGGTGAACTACTAATATCGATGAATAATAAGCATAAATAATAATAATAACAAGAAGGGGGAATGATAACTACTATATGAAGTGAGGTAGTAAAACATACCAGTGTTAGCCATAGTCTAGTTTGGATTGGAATCCATAAGGTAACGATTGTCTAAATATATATTAGAATTACATGTCCATATGTAATATTTTTTTTATTGTAATGAAAAAAAAAAAACCACTGTAGGACACCTATATGTTCATCATGATGAGATTAATTGCTATTACCATTGGAAGTTGATTTACTTGAACTGGCGAGACAACAAATATCCATTAGATGGGATCCTAATGAAGTATTGATGAAATGTTGTGGTAAATACTAAAATTGCATAGGTTGTATGAAATGGTTACGAAATACACAACTGTAATTAGATTTTATCTATTAACATTTGATGTTGATCCACGTGAATAGGCAAGACGGTAGATATCCGTTAGACAGGGTCATAGTAAAGTATTGTTAAAATGTAATCATGAATATTGGGTAGCCATGTATGATATATGAAATGATAAAGGAAAACACACCTGTAACTTGAACTTATTGGTTTAGGTTGTTTGAATGGAAAGGATGATGATATATTATATATATATTTCTATATTAAATTGACCAAGATTTATAGGATATATATGCAAATAATAAATTAAATTTTGTAACCATATTATCAGCTCGATGCAGAGTAGCACTGTGTGTAGCAATAGGTAATGCATATGAATGGGCAATCAAATGTCTTCCCTGATAATTGGATCGGCATCTAAGCAAGATGTGCTTCCCTTTGTTGTTCAGTCATGTTTTGTCTTCAAAGACAATCATGATTTCTCTTGATGTCAGGTTGAAATTATTAGGGTTTCCGATGTTCCTTGCACGAACAAAGGAGAAGACTAGGAAGAAAGAAAACATGTTGGAACAAGAAGAAGAAAGAATTGAGCTTATGGAAGGCCAGGCCAAAATAATAGGTTGAAACTAAAAGAATAAATAACTGAAGTGGGGCAGGCCTATTTTATTAGATGGGTAGGCCAATTCCATTAGTAAAGTTGTTGGTATAATATTTGCATTTTTAAACGTAATATAAAGTTGTTAGTTTAGATTCCATTCCTGCCACATATCAATGTAATGAGGAATTTACAGTTGTTTTGTAACAACCTAGCATCTTTCTTCTATATAAAAAGGGATGACCATATAAAAATTATGAATGAGAAAAGATACAAAAATATTGCTCCTCATTTATTCTCTGCATTCGAAGAATTAAATTAGATAATCTAGACTCGACATTATTCTCCAATAAGATCTTCTTTGATTCTGTTGATTGCAGATGTTGAGGAAAGTGATTATGCATTTAAATCCATTGTAAAGCTGGAAAAAAAATATATAAAATTGATTGAGCTATAAAAATATCAGACAATGTGATGGTAGTCAACTTTTTATCGAGGAGAAAATTGGATACAGAAGTAATTAATAAGTCAATTTTTTCCAACGTAAAACATATCGATGTTGAATCTAATTAATGAAAAAAGATAAAAAAAAACTTAATGACATTCTAAATAAATCATAAAAAAGAGAATTAAGAATATTGCACTAACCTCGTGTGAAGGATAACTCCGTGGACAAAAACTTTATTCGGTCCTTGATATATCTATGAAGGTCAATGCAGTTGAGATCCTTGTAATACTTAGTCTTCACAAATTCCTCTATTGCTTCACTCCCACTAAATATTAACTTTTGCTTCAATTTTGATTATAATTAACAAGAATTCATAAACAAAAAAAATAATAAATAATAATTCATTTAAAATATAAAATGGCAAGATTGAATTTTAAAATGACAAAATTGCATCAAGTTGAACAGACATAAATGTATAAATCAATCGATGGTGTGTTCATAATTTATCAACATGGCCAAAGGTCCCTAATGAAAACAATTGCACACTTATTTTATAAAATAATAAATATAATGGTACAAAATATAATAAATTTATCACTTTGATTAAATAGGAATGGATATGAAATTTATCACAGAATGTACCTGGTTGTGTAGCTCTCTTTTCAGTCATCATTACTTCTTCATCTTTATCAGAAAGGCTAATAAACAATATAATTCGCATAAAAGAAGATTTATTGTGGATTGGTGAAAAAAAATGACAAAGATTCAACAATAGCTCTATAACGGTATAAAACCAGAGAAATAAGAATATTGCACTGACTTGGTGGTGGAAGGACAACCTGGCAATGCACTTTTTGTCATCTGGGATTTTGCCTAGAATTTGAGTATGTGAAAAAGATGACAACTTTAACCGAATATCCAAAATGGGTATAAGTATAACAGAAATACAACTAAAATTGGAAAATCAAAAGAAGGGAAACCGCTCTTATATTTTTAACTGAAAACTTAATCTTAAAAGCATATAAAAGAAACAATGGTTTTTGTGTCTGGGTGTGTGTTTGATGGATTGCATGGATGGCTTGGAAATATTCAAATCTAAGCTTAATGATATTTATAATTTAAAAGAAAGGTAAGGGTTTTTATTTATTTGTTTATCCCGATTTTGACGGATTCGAATAATAGCGATTATTCCTATAAGTAAATTCTAAGTTTATTGTCTATGTTAAAAAAAATTGGATTAAAAATCTTACCACAAATTATTGGAACAATCTTAATAATTTCTATTTTTACACGTGTTTTTATTGTTATGATCTTAAATAAAAAGTTCAATCTTTTTCTCAACGTGCAAGTAGTGTAGATAAATAGTTAAATTGTAAGTTTATTATCTATGTTACTAAAAAAGTGCTATAAAATTATTGAAAAAAGACTATTGTAGTCATTGAACTAGAGTAGAAGCCTTGAGTACAATTATGAAAAGTATTGGATAATTTGTATTGATATGACCATAGTAAGTGGAGAAAAATCATTAAATAAATATTATAAATTTCTTTTTAAAGAAATATGTTTGCGTGTTGAATGTTGCTTTACTTTCTACCATGGCCATTGTGCTCTTATCACGATGCATCAGTTCTTTAATGAATTTATCGATAAATCTTTGTTAATGACATCTCGATTAAGTAAATGCAAGAGAAGGAGGCAGTAGTAGTGAAAGGATTTTTAGATAATTTTTGCTTTTATTCCAACTATATTTCACTTGTTCATTGTTACCCTTAATCTCTTTCACAAATAACAGTAACGAACGAGGGGGAAAAAAGAAAAAAGAAAAGAAAACCACAGGCTGCAGATTCTTAAATGCATTACAACATCTTAAATCGAAAAACAAAAAAAAGACACGACATTCATAATATGTGGTGTGATATACATGAGTGGTTTGAAATAAAAAAAAAAAAAATGGAAAAACAAAAGGGAGAAGAAAAGTTTATTGAAAACACAATGGAGTAAAAAATAGGGTAAAATGACAATTAGGTATCAAAATTGCTAACACAAAAATTAAAAAGACCTAGAAAATGTACTAACTGTTAATTTAGTATTTTAAAGAAAAACTTTATGCTAGGTTATAACCTATAAGGAATGCATAAACGAAAAACGTAAGGAACCTGACAATTTGATGTCTTATGTTTTCTTAACAATATAAAGTACTGAGAAAACCAAAGAAACGGAAAAAAATTATAACTAAACCTCTAACATTTACATAAAAATAGTGGAGCAAAAGTAGGGAAAAATGACAATTAGGTATCAAATTGCTAGCACAAAAAATTAAAAAGACCAAGAAAATGTACTAACTGTTAATTTAGTATTTACAAAAAAAAAAAAAAAAAAAAAAAAAAAACATTATGCTAGGTTATAACCCATAAGGAATGCATAAACGAAAAATGTAAGGAACTTGATAATTTGATGTCTTTTTTTGTAACAATATAAAAATACTAAGCAATTCCAAAGAAATGGGAAAAAAATTATAACTAAACCTCCAACATTTACATAAAAGAAATATCAAATCTTCGATGAGATTATAGAAGGATGGTTGTAAACTCCCAAAGTTTTGTGATCAATTAAGCTTAAATCCTAATCGGAAGGTCAACCGGAAACCTGAAAGTCAACAAAACCCTAGTTAGATGTATCAGTTTAAGTCCGGTAATCCCGTGTTAGTAACCCTAAGTGAGTCAGTAAGAGATTAGTATGTAGAATAGCTTGTAATAACATAAGCAAGCTTAAAATATAAGAATAACAAAACCGTAAATCGTTTTTGGACCCAAATGGATATAGTTCTTAAAAAACATGTCCCGAGGTCTGAAACAGTAAAAATATTCTGGATATACCATTAGACTCGTAAAAATGTAATGTTTTCAAAAATATCAGTTTTATGATTTTTCGGTAAGTAAAAATAGCAGATATCTCATTTATATACGTATTTTCCTATTACTGGTACTTTATTAGTCATACTACTTTAAATTACACTATTCATTACTATTCTATACTATTCATTTATCTCTACTTTTTTTAACACCTACTCTTACACTCTATACAATTATTATCTTTACTTTTTATACATTTCCAATAACGTTATATCACATCTACTGTACTTATTATTATATTTAATTAACAAAACTCCAAAAAATATCAACTCTCTCCTCTCTTCCTCGCCATGGCTGGTGCCTCGCGCCCCCCCCCCCCCCCCCCCCCGCGCCCCCCCCCCACCCCCCCCCCCCCCCCCCCCCCCCAAAACTCTCTCTCTGATTTTTTTATTTATTTTTTATTTAAAACACATAAAAATTCACTTTTCATTTTCCTATAAAATACCTCCCTCCTTTTTCACTTCATTCACACATTTACTACCCACAAATTTACTACTAAAACTCTAAAAATTATCATCTCAAAACTCACTCCATAGACACTCTCAAAACTCTCCGAAAATACTCTCAAACCCCTTTTACATACTCAAAATACATTCACACATAATTTTCCAAAAATTCTCTTTAGGTAAAATTTTCTTTATATGTTTCTTTCTACCATGTCATGTAACTTTACATGACCATGATGTGAGATTTCTAAAACTTAATGTTATGGAAGCTACACTATGTTCATGTATTGTTCTTATTCAGGAAGAACTACTTATATATATGTTGTTATTTTATTTTGCTCATATAATTATTGTTATTATATCTAACTAAATATAATTTTGTATCTATATATATATATATATATATTCTTTAGAGCATATAAGCTCACTTGCAATTTGTTTACTTTCATGCAAAGCAATTTATTTATTTCATGTTGTTTTAAGACTAGTCTCTAGTCTTAGACTTGTCCTCATCAAGTTAAAACAATTTTCTCTCTTTTATCTTCTTTTCTTTTTGGGACTAGTATGTTTCTTAGTCCTAGGGAGCCTTGAGAAAGCTAAGACGGCCAATACTTGACTTCATTATAAATTATACGATTTTTGCTTGTTATTATTCTCATGACCATGCACATAAAGATTGTTGTCTAAACGTTAAAGCTTCAATTATACTTTTTGCAAAAAGGAGGATTTGTCACCTAAGAATGGTTTTATATGAAATTTAAAATCTATGATTTAATCTATTATTTTTAAAACTTTAAAAAGAACTCACTATAATTTTAAATCTACCTTTGTTTTGAAAAGTTTTTCTTAACTCATTTCTATTTTAAATTGTTTTCCAAAAGAATATGACTTTTGATACTAAAATGTTTTTTCCATAAAAACATAATATAAGAAAACCCCATAAAAAGGAAATGAGAGTTTTTAAACCAAGATTTTGGAGTAATAGTCAAAGAAAAATTGTATAGAAGCTACTTAGAAAAGTGACACTAATATTGAAAATTAGTAAAAGGGAAAAAAATAATATAGAGAAATTTATTAAAAAGTCATTAAGGAAAATAGAAAGATAAACATAAAATAATCCTTTGGAAATGAAAGAGTCAAAATATTTACAGATGGAGATCTTGTAAATAATGGTTTTTCTAAACTTCTAACTAACATTGTTTTGCTAAAGAATTTTTGGGTTGGACAACAAACACTTGAGCATGGATGAAATACAAGCTATATACCTATAAAAAGGAATTTCTTAACTATATAGATAATTAAGTATTTATCAAAGCAATTTTGGATGATTTAATGATTGAAACAAATGCTTTTGGGATAAGAAAAATCGTGATGAATCTGATCGCCACTGTTTTGGAGCCTAAATGACTTAGTTTGATAAAAATAGTTTTAGAAATAGATAGATCTTTTGGAATAGATAGAAATTGGTATATTATATGCACAATTCCGAGTTAAAATGGCCAAGTTATGACCATTTTAAATTGGAATTATCTTCTATGCGAACTTTGACGTTCTTATGACATAGTTTTGTCAAATTTCAAGAAGGTTATCAAGAAATGCTTATTTCGGGTATTTTTATTGACTAGGTAATCCCGAGGAGGAATCCCGTATCTCGAGGATTATTTCGACTAAGTGGATTATTTGTTCGACTCATCCATTTGGAAGACTTACCGCCATGGCAACGTGAGTTTATTTCCTTAAATACATTGCTTGATTGTGCTTGTAGTTAGTCGCACTAGAATTAAGGAAAGACAAAATTGATACGTATGTAAAAATTATTGAAATAATTCTAAGAATATATAGGTGGGAATTGATTGTAAATAATTGTTTGTTTTAGTATAGAACTTGATATGTATGAGATTCTATGATCACCTTAAAATTGATAATAATGATGTTATAATATCTTAAATAAATTGATTCATGTATACCACGAAGTGAGTCACATTGCATAGGGTTATTATCCTTGGGTGAAAAGGATAGTAGCACAGTCGAAAGCAACACTTGGCGGCTAAGATCGAAAACGATTGCTTGGCAACATGGAATCAAACCAATGCTTGAAGGAAATCCAGAGACATGGCTCAACCAGAGTAGACTTTATATGCTTTGTGGTAATAATCAAAAGCATAACTTAACGAAAACTACTCGTTTTGAGATTACCCATCACCAAACCCCGAATGGAGGGTGTAAATCCATTCAACATACACTTCCCGAAAAACTATATGCCTTGTTGACTCATGTATGTGTTGCATTTCACTTGATTACTTAAATAACTTGTTTGAATTTTCTACACCAGAATTTGATTATGGAAATAATTCTCACTAAGCCTATTAGCTTATACCCTTATAGATAACTTTTACAGTTTAATTATTTGAGATTGAGGCCACGTGGACCCTACAGCCAAGTATTTTTTCCCTTTTTTGGTTAAGGAATTTTTAGATGAAGTTTAGCATTGCTTTGGATGTAGGCTTTATAAAAAAATTCTTGTAATAGATTATAGTTTTTTTTTTTTTGGGGAATGCCCCTAAGACTTGTAAGACAATTATTATGAAATGAATATTATGAATTCCTTTTCTTAATTTGTTATTGTATCTTCTTAAGCTTCATTTTTCAAAGAATGGTCTACTAAATTTTTTAGAGCACACCTTACACTTAATATCAAAGCTTTTGGAAATGACTAAGGTTGTCATGCTAAGCTTTAATGTCACGCTTAAGCTTTAATGTCACGCCTCGAAGGGTACCCTAAATGTGGCAGTCCACCGTAAACAATATTAAAGCCTAGGAATGACCGCCTCAGTCACGCGAAGGCTTCCATACTATGTACAAGGTGTCTAACACATGGAGGAGACACATCGAAGTAATACATTTTATATTGGTACAACTTGAGTAACAATGTAAAGGAACTACACTTCACTATACTTTAAATACAAATCATTATACTTCAATTACATTCATCAAAGATTCCACTACATAAAACTATTATAAGGCAATTCATAAAACCTAGCTAATAACTTCAAACATTCTTATTCCTTGCCGGAATCCTGAAGTCATTCTCGGCTCCAACCATCTCGGTCCCCACTTAGCATTCTTGAGATAACCTGCTCATTTAAACAACTATTGGGGTATAAGCTATACTAGCTTAGTGAGAATTCCCTTAACTCTGTACCACAACAAACAAGTCATAATCAACCATATGCTATGTATGAACAAACACGTGAGCAAACAATTATGTGTGGGTGTCCGGAACCCATACACAGAACGGATTTACGCCCTTCGTATCTTGGGTTAGGGATGGTATTGAAGTCTACGCTATGACCGCTGCTAGTCCCCAAGCCCTCGGCTCATAGCACTCGACTCGGCTAGGCTTACACATGGAATGCATCCCGATGCGCCTTAGTTCCCATGAATGAGCTCTAGCACCGGTCTTGTTATCCAAACAAGTCATCAACGGACCATACTGATCGACCTGTATAGGAGTAGCATGCTACCAAATGCAATATGTCTATGCGATGCATGACCAATTTAATTTTTCTTAGGTCAAATATTCATACATTCTTTAGAGTGATCAACCAATATCATACATATAGTAGAAATAATATAAACAGTGTAGTTTCCAATCAAATCGTGGTTTCGATATGCTTAAGTATTCTTTGGCATACATTCATCAGTCTCATCATATATCCCAACCCCATTCATATCGATTTTTATCTTGTTCCTATATTTCTAATTGACTAGCTACAAGCACAAACAAGGTAACAAAATAAGAAAAAACTCACTCGGCTATTGGATCACCGGTCTCTTAGTAATAGTAATCTGATGGTAGGGAATCGTCGGAATCGGGATCACTAAAAAGGAAGAAATACTCTAATAAGTATTTCAACTTAAACTAATCCAAACGATTCTATACGAACTATCAAATTCGTAATTCTCGTCCTAAGCGAGAATTCCAACTTAAAACGGCCATAACTTGGTCATTTTAACTTGGAATTTCGTAAATTATATATCGATTTCTATCTACTTCGAAAGATCTATCTATTTATAATATTATATTTAAGTTTGAAAACTTGAAGCTTCGAAAGAGTTGGATCAGATAAGAACAGTAGCAAACTTCAATTCCGAAAAATAGTTTTGTAAATGCTTGAAATGTTCCTACTATATAGATTAGTTATACATGCAATATGGATGATTTCCTAACATGAATGACATGAGATGCGTTTGATGTATGCTTGATCTTGAATGATTCGTGCTAAAAGAAAAGTTTATAACTTTTTATTTTGCAAGATTATAATAACAACTACTTATGAAAAATCTAGTTTTTCTAAGTTTGATCATTTCCATTTGTTTTGGATTTATTAGTTAAGAAAATATAATTATTTTTGTTAAAATTGAGTCTTCATTATATCTATTACTTATGACTTTCATTTCTTCATTTTGCACTTTATAATCATGTTTTCAAGTGGGGTTGATTCAAAAATCCGAATTTTGAAAAAATTAGTTTTTGAGTAATTTCTTTAAGTAAAAATCATTTGGTATTTAGGAAATTAGGGCTCAATCATACATAACCACTAAGGACTTCATTTTTACATAAAAATTTGCATTTTACACTTTGCAAATATGTTTTTTAAATGGGATTTACTCAAAAATCCGAATTTTAGAAAATCCACCTTTTGAATGATTCCTTTGTGAAAAACTTTTTTAATGCATTAAAATTTAATGTTTTATGGTATCTATTACTTAAGGATTCCATTCATTACATGAAACATTCATTTTGAACTTGGATAATAGGTGTTCTTATGGCCTTCATTCAAAATTACGAATTTCACAAATTGACTACTAACTCAAAATTTCCATCTTGATTCTATTCTTGTTTTATACATTAATCTCATCAAAACTCATTTCAACTTATAAAAATCACTACTCAATGATACCTATTACCTATACCCTTCATTTTTCACATAAAACATGAGATTTGGAGTTGATAAATGGGTTTTCAAAATTGGTTTGGTTGAGATCCGAATTTACAAAATTTATTTTTGGTCATATCTTTTGATAAAATCTATCTAAGCTTATGAAAATTCATTCATTGCATATCCTATCTTAAGAGCTTTTCATTTCTTAAATAAAAACTTTATTTTTGAGTTGGAAAACATGTTTTTAAAATAGGTTTTGACCAAAATCCGAAAATGAGATTTTTATTTTGAAAATAACTTTTGAAAATCACCTTTGATTCTTGTAAAAAGAAGTCTTGATGATATACATATATTAAGCCTTCATTATCTTAAGTAAAAATTACATTTTGACACTTGGAAAGTGGTTTTTAAATAAAGGTCTTGCTAAAATACGAATTTCACTATTTTTGTTCAAGTTCAAATGTAAGATCTACATATAATATGAACATGAATATAAAAGAAATGCATGGTAGTAAACTATAAACTTATAAATCTAAACTTTACTCATCAAAATCACTCATTTATGTTATCTATACCCTAAGCCCTTCATTTTAAATGAAAAATACACATTTTGAAGTTGAAAAACAACTTTTCTAAATATGGTTCTATTTTCATCTGAAATTTCAAAAATGATTTTTGTTGAAAATAAAGTAGATCTTGAGTTTTCTAAAATATTCCTACTATCATCATGCTACTACAAGTTGTTTATGAACATAAACAAAGTCTAATGTATTTTATGAACTCAAGACACTAGATCTAGTTTACTACACTAGTTTTAAATGCATGAATCACTAAGCTAGACATGTGGATGATGGATCTATGCATAAATCATAAGAAATAAAAAAAAAACAACTTAAATAACAAGATTTATGGCATAAACGAAAATCAAAGCTACAAAAATTAGATCTACAAAATATAACAACTTTAAACAAGAAAATAATAATGGAGAAGATGAGTGTTTCATTTTTGGCATCATCATCCTAAGCTTTTAAGCTTATAGAGGTCATTTGACACATGAAACTCTCATTACACTTTACCTATATCACCTATGGAAGCTTTGAGAGGAAGATTTGCTTAAAAATCTTCAAGAAATATGGGTGGGAGCTAATAAAAGAAGTGGGGGCAGCTTGGTTCTTGAAGAAACAAGAACAATATGAAGAAGAAAAGAAAGGAAAAAGAGAGAGAAAAAGCTAAGGAATGAAAAAGGAAAGAATGAGTAAATGAAAGAGAGAGAGAAAATGAGTGTATTAATTGAAAGAAGGAAAGAAAAAAATAAAACAAGGGCAGCCAATGTGTGGGGGAGCTGCACGTGAAATTGGGGGAGAGGAGAGAGAGGGTTTTGTTGAAATTTGACTTGAATTTGATTTGTATAATTAATGTGTAATGTAACTTCTTTAAGAAGGAGTGGAATATAATTAATTAAGTAAAAATGGAGTAAATCAAAGGAAAATGGCAGCCATAAAGGAGTCAAAATCTGCCATGAATTGATATAATGAAGTGTAAAAAGATTGAAGTGAAAAAAAAGTGATATGTGTAAGGTGTACTTGAAAGTATGGGTTGTAATAGTACTTTCTTAATAAAATAAAATAAAATAAAATAAAATAAGAAAATTTATTCCAAATATTTGTAGCAGATTTTTCATAATAAAAATTAAATAATTATTTGGATTATTTTAGTATTTTAACAAATATGTTACTCATAGTAATGAAATACGGATAAAAAGGTTATAACTGTAACCTTTATAACCCGAAAAATTATATAATTGATATATTTGGAAATATTATGAAATTACGAGTCTAACGGTACTAATGGTATATTTTTGATATCTTGACCCTCGGGACACGCTTTTTGAAGTTTGTATCCGAACAGGTTCGAAATAGATAAAAAATTTACTAATCTGATATTTTAAAACAAACTTATATTGCTATGAGCTATTCTACATATTTAAACTACACCTCGGTCTCTAGGGTTAAGGGCGCTAGATTGCCAGACTTAAGCTATTATATTCCGGTTAGGGTTTCCGGGTGATTTTTCCGGTTTAGATCCTTGCCAATTTGGAAACTGATATTTTATATTTATACAACATTTTTAATTTGAGAAATTTATTTTACGTTTTATTTTTTGTAAGTATTTAATATCTTTTAACGTTTTCGAAATTCTTGAATTGGGTTTCATAATTTGTTTTTGAGCTTTATATTACCCGATTTTATAAGTCGGAGTTAAATATAGAATTTGTTGTACGTAGTGGTTTTGGAATTGAAGTATGTTGAATTCTTATTTCGTTTTTAAGGATTCTTATTTTCCTCAAGATTGAAAAGTTTTTGGATTCGTTCGTGATTTAAGACTAGTCGAAGTTTGGTTTTAATTTGGAGTGATTTTTAAGGTTTATTTTTTAAGCTCATCTTAGAATTATTTACTGAAATTTTCCGGGACTTACTTTTAATATTAAGTGTAACGGACTGTTAGTTTAGGGTATCATTAGGGGCGTGATAGTTTAAGTTTGTATTAGAGTATGGTTAAGAATCTAGAAATCATAATTATAGAATTGAACTTAAGATGAAACAAATTAGAATAGAAATAAGAAAGACCTATGTATGATAGAATGGATAGAATAAGTTTTTCTGACTTCTCTCTCTTTTGCATAGATTACCTTAGACAAAGCCTGTCTACAGGCTAAAAGTTTCAGAAAAGGACCATTTGAAGCCTTAAAAATTACCGTTTAAGACTTAGGGTGTTGTGTGAAGGGTTTGCTTTGGTTGGACAACCTAAGACCATCCAAGAAATGTTTTTGAATTAGAGGAAAGGATTGTTGACTACAAAGTGTAAAGGAGTAGTAAAGACCATCCATAACTGTCATTTAGGGAAGAAATGGTCCGAGCTAGAGATAATCTATGCCGTAGAACAGATCGTCGCGATAGCCAGAGACTGGCCCATGCTGAGGGAGGCGACATTTGTCATTAAGGATGAAGGAGACCGAACCTTCCTAGATTTTCGAATTGGGAAATTGATTGGACCAGTATTCGTGTACATGCACGATAATTTGATGGATCACTTAGAGTGGATTAGGGCTGATATCAACAAC
This sequence comes from Combretum micranthum, assembly GCA_024138025.1. Lineage (NCBI taxonomy): Eukaryota > Viridiplantae > Streptophyta > Magnoliopsida > Myrtales > Combretaceae > Combretum > Combretum micranthum. The sequence continues at coordinate 17,958 of JAMXBD010002446.1, forward strand.
ACTTTCCACGGGTACAGGGTTTACCAGGAAATATTACGACCACCAACTGAAGTATCCATTGAGCCACCAATCTTCACAGGAGCTCTACTAAGAAGAAATGAAGTTTTACGTCTAAGTTGGGTTGGGAATGTGATAAGAGAAGAGGAGATGAGAGAAGCAAGCGAAGAACCTAAGGAAGAATCCGAGGAAGACCCAGATGAAGGTCAAGAAGGAGAACTAGAACAAGAGACAGGAAACCAGACCACTCCTAGAGATGATGAACCCTGGAATAGCGAGGACCCAGTAGGAATCATCCACTATTTGGAATAGCGATAGGCTTGGAGAAGATAAGGGGCAAATCCAACCATGGACGCGGATGCTGCACCACCAACTACAAATGGGAATGATAGTGAGGAAGCTGGAGAGAATGTTATTTGAAAGAGTATTCATGATATAGCGCCGGATCTAGATGAAGCTGAACTAAAAGTTTAAGGGAAGCTGCCAGAAAGAGGAAGAAGTATTTTCAACAGTTCATGAGGAAAAGAAACCTTGGAGATGCACCTGAAGAATGAAGGAAGGAGGAAAGAAACCAAGCATATCCCTTTAGTCCAACTAGAATTTTGTAATCAAGGACTAGAACGACGATCGTAGTCTATCTTTTATGTTTTTGGAAGGGTTTCTTGTTGTTTTTCTATGTGATTGTTGTTATTGACCTTGCTGCTATTTCAATTTCCATGTAAGGGTCAGGCACCCACTGTTTTAATATTTTTTAATGGAATTATGCCTTATTTATGATCTTAAAATTTACTTTGATTTAAATTTTATTTCTTAGCTATTTCTGCAATTAAGTTTTCATAATTTCTGCAAAAATTTCCATCGAAGACTTAACTAAGATATAGGATAAATAATCAACCCTGTCACGCCCCGAAGGGTACCCTAAACGTGGCAATCCGCTGTACACAATATTAAAGCCTAAGAATGACCACCTCAGTCACGCGAAGGCTTCCATATTATGTACAAGGCGTCTAACACATAAAGGAGACAAATCGGAATGATACATTTTATGTTGATACAATTGAGTAACAATGTAAAGGAAATACAATCCACTATTCTCCAAATACAAAACACTACACTTCAAAATACAATTCATCAAACTTCAATTACGTTCATCCCAAGACTTCACTACATAAAACTATTACAAGGCAAATCATAAAGCTTAGCCAAAGACTTCAAGCATTCTTATATCTTGCCGGGATCCCGAAGTCATTCTTGACTTCAACCATCTCGGTCCCCACTTAGCATTCTTGGAATAACCTGCTCATCTAAACAACTATTGGGGTATAAGCTACACTAGCTTAGTGAGAATTCCCTTAATTCCGTACCATAACAAACAAGTATTTATCAATCATATGCTATGCATGAACAAACACGTGAGCAAGCAATTATGCATGGGTAACCGGAACCCACACACAGAATGGATTTACGCCCTCCGTATCTTGGGTTAGGGATGGTATTGAAGTCTACACGACTGCTGCTAGTCCCCAAGCCCTGGCTCTTAGCACTCACCTTGGCTAGGCTCACACATGGACTGCATCCCCGATGCGCCTTAGTTTCCTATGAATGAGCTCTGATCCCGGGTCTCATTACTCAAACGAGTCCTCGGACCATACCGATCGACCTGTGTAGGAGTAGCACGCTACCAAACGCAATATGTCCGATGCGATGCATGATCAATTTACTTTTTGCTTGGGTCAAAATATTTATACATTCTTTAGAGTGATCAGGCAATATCATACACATAAATGATATGAACCGTGCAGTTATCCAATCAAATCGTGGTTTCGATATGCTTTAGTATTCCTTGGCATACATTCATCACAGTCATCATATATCCCATCCCCATTCATATCGATTTTTATCTTGTTCCTAAAATTCTAATGCGACTAATTACAAGCACAATCAAGGTAACAAAACAAAGAGAAAACTCACTCGGCCATTTAATCACCGGTCTTCTAGTAATAATAATCCAGTGGTAGGGAAACATCGAACTCGGGATAACCTAAAAAGGAAGAAATACTCTAATAAGTATTTCAACTCAACTAATCCAACAACTTCCTACGAACTTATCAAATTCGTAATCCGCGTCCTAAGCGGGAATTCCAACTTAAAACGGCCATAACTTGGTTATTTTAACTCGGAATCTTGCAAATTTTATATCGATTTCTATCTACTTCGGAAGAGCTTTCTAAATATGAAGTTTAAATCAAGTTTTGAAAATATCTAAGCCTCAGAAACGAGGGATCAGATCTGTACAGCGGTAACATAGATTCCGAAAAATGCGGTTTTCATGAATGCACTTGAGATTCCTAAGTGTAAAATGAAACTAAATGCAATGGTAATGATTTTCCCTATCATGAATGTCATGATATGAACTCTAATGAGCCTAAGTTCTTATAGCTCTTTAGGTTTGAAGAATTTACATAAACTTTTCTTAGAAAACCATTTCATATTAATGTTTAACAAGTGAGTTTACTACACTTAGTCACACCTACATATTACAAGGATTTTCTTTTAGGAAAACTCTATTTTGCTTAAAGAATTTTGACCCTCATATAAGTTATATCCTAAGGCCTTTATTTCTTAAATAAAATCTTCATTTATAAACTTTTAAGTGGGTCCTTTACTAGGGGGTTTCCAAAAATCCGAATTTAGTAAAGTCCATTTTCAAGTTGATTTTTTAGGAAAAATGTATTCTATACTTAAAACTTTAAGTGTTTATATACCTATATCCTAAGGACTCCATTTATTTAAGAAAATACCATTTTTGAAGTTGGAAAAAATGTTTTCTAGCCATCTATCCATTATTACGAATTTGGTTGACTTTTAACTCTAAATTTCTTTTAGACTTCATCTCTTGTTTTCAACTATTTTCCTTAGTAAAAACACATTTAGATCCATGAAAAATATTGCTAAACATTATCTATTACCTATAGGCTCCATTTCTCTTGTAAAATATATGTTTAGAAGTTGATAAAGTGTTTTTATCCTAGGTTTACAAAGTCATCCGAATTTACATAAGTTCATTTCTTGAAAAGTATTTTCCTTTTTGACTTTATTAACTTATCTAACCATAGATCTATATACTAAGAAGGTTATTTACTAATGACAAAAGCATTAAAGACTATTAATGCACATAAACACAAAATAATAATGAAACCTTAAATGCCTACATGATTATGAGTAATAAAATGATGGATCTACTTATCAAATGCTTAAATGAGTTTTGAAACATAAAAACTATATTTTTATAAAAGATCTTTAGTTCAAAACACTTTTTTGATGGATAAACATAAAGCTTTTGGCATGGAAACTCCTTTAAATGCTAGATCTACTTTGTAATGGTTCGGTATTCTTGTCTTGATATCTCATTGTCCCTACCAAAAGATCATGGGGACATTTGGTTGAAATATCCAAGAATCACTTAGCCATAACAAAGATCTAAAGGTGGAAAGAGGTAAAAGTTCACTTACTTGAAGTAAAAATAGAAGATGTGAAGAGGAAATGGAAGTTGTGTTGTGTGTGTGGGGGCTTAGCACTTTCGGCCAAGAGGAAAAAAAGAGAGAGATTTTGAGAGCTTTCTTACTTTGTGAAGTTTGGAAAATGAGTGAATGAAGAAAGACAGAGAAGATATGGCTTAAATATAAAGTGGATTTAGGTTAAAAGAAGAAAAAGTTTGCAAATGGAGCATGGAAAGAAGGGGGGGGGGGGGGGGGCGGGCGGCGCGCAGCAATGGCGCCGGTTTTGGAAGCTTAAAGGGGAAGGGAAAGTTTGAAAATTTTTACTTTGATTGATTGATTTAACTTGATGTGTAATTGTTATGATTTGTAAGGAAAGTTAAGGGACAAAAGTTATGGAGAAAAGGAATTGATTTGAGTGATGGTAAGGGTTGGAATTGTAGAGTGTGCTAATAGGTAGTATAGGTGGTATAGGTGGTACTTTTTGAATAGTGAGGAATAATTGACAAGACAATTTAATTTCCGGTAGTAATGGAATACGAATAAGAAAGCTATAACTGTATTTTTCATAAACCGGAAAATTATGAAAAATATATTTTTGAAATCCTTATTTTATTTCGATTCAAATGAGTACTCATAAGTGAATTTTTGAAATTCTATTTCTGGGGCACGCTTTTCTATAATGGGTCTCGGGATGACCCGGAATTGAAATTTTCCAAAAATCTGATCTTTTCTTGGTTTGAAATATAATCAAGAACTATATCCAAAATTAATTTTGCTTATAAAAGTTTCTTATTTGGAAACCGTGGAAAAGCCGGAATTTGGGTTTCTAAGTCTTTCTCACAAAGCTTAAACTAAACCGGTTTAGGGTTTTATTTTCTGGTTTTCGAAGTTTACTTGATTACTAGGAAACCCGGGGTATAATAATAATAATAATAATAATAATAAAATTGTGTAATGAAATAAAATGAATAGTGCAAAAGACTAATCAATTACTGGTAGAAATGAAAATACGATAAAAAGGTTATAACTATAACTTTTATAACCCGAAAAATTATATAACTGATATATTTAGAAATATCGTGGAATTACGAGTCTAACGGTACTAATGGTATATTTTCGATATCTCGAGCCCCGGGATACGCTTTTCGAAGTCTGTATCCGAACGGGTTCGAAATAGATAAAAAATTTACCAATCTGATAATTATAACGAACTTATATTACTACGAGCTATTCTACATATTTAAACTATATCTCGGCCTCTAGGGTTAAGGGTGCTAGATTGCCGGACTTACACTATTATATTCCGGTTAGGGTTTTCGGATGATTTTCCAGTTTAGACCTTTACCAATTTGGAAACTGAGATTTTCTGTTTATACAACGTATTTAGTTTGAGAAATTTATTTTAAATTTTATTTTTATAAGTATTTAATATCTCTAACTGCTTTCGGAAATCTTGAATTGAATTATTATATCCGGAGTTATATCGGTAATGGTTACCAAATATGACTTTCTTGAGTTTGAGTCAAATGTCGATTTTTGGAATGATTTTGGGGAAATCTTGATTTCTATGATTTGCTTTTGAAAAAGGATCTTCATAGTGTTTTGTTTTCGAATTTATTTTGCTTCGATTTAAGGTTTTATGAACAATTGGTTAACTTAAGGATTATTAAATTTGTTATTTCGTTTCTTGAATTCTTCCTTCTTAAGATTACGAGATTTCAATTTCTAACTCGTTCTATGATTCTTGAGAGTTTGATTTGATCGTTAGGGATTTATTGTGATTTCCGTCTCTTAGGATTATTAGTCTGGTCGTTTGGGGAATTTCCAAAGTCTATATTTTATTATTGGCAGATAAAGTTTCCTTAATCATGCCAAAGCCTAGTTATGGAATTGGCCTTTGGTGATTTCTTGATCCTTCAAATTATCATGTTGTGGATTAACTTGCTTTTTAGCAAATTATCACTGTGATTTATTTTTATCCCGATTTTTATGAATTATAGATTAGGTAAGAAGTTTATCTTACGTAATGGTTTTTGGACTTAAGGACTTTTGTAGTCCTTATTTTATTTTTAAATTTTCTCAAGACTAATGAATTCTTACTTTCGTTTATATTTCAAGACTCGTTCAAAGTTCGGTTTTAATTTGGAGTGATTTTTAGGGTTTATTTTCGAAGTTCATCGTAGAATTATTTACTGAAATTTTCCGGGGCTTACAAACCCAACTTAGAAAATTTAAAACAGTCGTGGTAGAAGATGACGCATGACGGAACAAAGTGCTTTTAATCAACCAGAAATAGAAGCAGAGTCGCCTGCTATACAAGCAGCTACTGCACCTCAAGTAAACTTGCACGCTACCATGCTGCACTAGGGCATCTAACCCAAGTGCTAGAAGCAATAAGGCAGAGCATGCCTATACTGCACCCGTACATGAACCGCACCAGCACCGGCACCTGTACCAACTCCGCCGCAACAATAAGTGTCAGCTGAAGCATCTTTACAAAGGAGCATGCACTCCCAAAATGCACCGCTACCTCCACCCCCACTGCTAAGGCCATACCAGAGCTCGTTGCCTGAATTTATCAGGAGCAACCGTTATTTTGAAAGTGCTTTCAGTAAACTAGATGAGGCTAAAGACTGGCTTGCTCAGATTGAAAGGTCTTTCGATGCATACAAGGTCCCACATCACCTAAATAGTCAAATATGGGACATACATGCTTCGCCTGAATGCTAGAGTATGGTGGGAATCAAAGAGAAGAGAATTAATTACCCTAATCACTTGGGAAATGTTCAGATATGGGTTCTTGGAAAACTATTTCCTAGGGAGCTTATGAGTGAAGTATAGTGCAGATTTCCTGCATATTGCTAAGAAGGATAGGACTATTGAGCAGTATGAGACCGAGCTTAGTAGACTACTGCAATATGCCCTCGACTCCTACAAGACAGCAAGGAATTGAAAAGACAAGTTTTCCTAGGTGGATTGGATGAAGACGTAAGAGTGAGGTTGGAAGAATTCGACATTAGAAGTTATTGAGAATTGGTAAAAAGAGCTCGAGTTGTAGAAGGAGCTAAGAAAAGGAAGGGAAGAACAGAGGAAAGAAAAGCCCCAATCTTTGGGAGAAGTTTTTATGGTGGATCCAATTCCACACCCTCACAAAAGATATTCAAGTTTTCTAACAATTATAGGAGTAATGTCAATAGTAGGAAGCCCGTACCTAAATTCGTCAATTGCTGGAAATGAAATGGGGCACACTACCCCAAGAAATGCCCTCAATTGTTTAGAAAGTGTTTCTTCTATGGAGACACAAATCATAAGATGCCAGAATGTCCAAAGAAGGCAAACAATACTTGCTATATCTTCAAGCAAGTGGGGCATTTCGCCAATGAATTTCCATAAAGGAGGAATGTTTTGACGAGATCTTCCGGAGGAGCTGTTCCTATAAGGACTGGGAATAGAAGTGGAAGTGGAAGCAAGCTGAGATCCACTGCTTCAGGATTCAGGGTCTATAACATGGAAGGACAATGGATGAATGAGGAGATGGATGAAGGAGGAGGAGACTTGGCTGCCTTGGAATATAGTGAACACTACAGCTATGACTAGGTGATCAGTAAGCCTTAAACCTTTTTCGTTGTGTATTCTTTCGTTCTTGCAATACAAAAGTTTAAGATTTATGGATAATTAGATATGTGAATAGAAGTAGTAATCCTCATGTTAAATACGCAAGAAGCGTACAATTAAGATGTCAAAATGCTTTTGCTCTTTTTGATTCCAGAGCAACACATTCTTTTGTGACACCTAATCTAGCTAAGAAGGTTTGACTACCAATAACTACAACAACTTCTAGCTTTAAGATCAAAACCCCCACGAGAAGTGTTGTTGTAACCCAAGAAGTGTTGAAGGATTGTCCAATAAGGATACAAGACATCCATCCACTTGTGACTTCATAGTGATGGAGTTGAGCAAATATGAAGTAATCTTTGGTATGGGTTGGTTATCTCTTGTCAAAGCCACAATAGATTGTCACAACAAGAGCATAGAATTCATGGACCAAGAAGGAAAGGAGGTAACATTCGTTAGAGAATCCACAATCACAAGGAAAGAGGAGTTATATTTGTTTGAGTTGCTGGAGGAAACTCCAAAGGAAATGGACAGCTACATTGACGACATGGAAGAAGATAACGAGAAACCTATATTGGAAGATATCCCTGTTGTCAATGAGTTTTTAGATGTTTTTCCAGATGAATTGCCTGGACTACCTCCGAAGAGAGAAATCGATTTCGAGATTAAACTAATGGCTAATACAGAACCAATTTCTAAGGCACCATATTGAATGGCCTCAGTGGAGTTAAAGGAGTTGAAAAAACAGCTAGAAGAGCTTTTAGATCAAGGTTTTATAAGACTAAGCGTGACACCATGGGGTGCACCAGTTTTGTTTATAAAGAAAAAGGATTGATCCATGAGATTATGCATTGATTATCGAGAGCTGAACGAAGTCACAATCAAGAATAAGTACCCACTTCCTAGAAATAATGATCTCTTTGACCAACTGCATGAAGCGAGCGTATTTTCTCGCATTGATCTAAGGTTAGGATACCACCAATTAAGAATCAAATCGAAAGATGTTTGGAAGACTGCTTTTCGAATTCGTTATAGATAGTACGAGTTTCTAGTAATGCCTTTTGGATCAACCAACGCACCAGCCGCTTTTATGGACTTGATGAACCGAGTATATAAGCCTATGTTGGATAAGTGTGTAATTGTCTTCATTGACGATATCTTGATCTATTCTAAGACAAAGGAACAACAAGAGAAACACTTAAGGATGGCATTACAGACTTTTAGGGAACATAAGTTATATGCTAAAGTGTCCAAGTGTGACTTACGGCTAGATCGGATATCATTCCTAGGACATGTGATATCAGGAAATGGAATCTTAGTAGATGTTGAGAAGATTAAAGTAGTAATGGAACGGAAACAACCCAAGACAGTAACTGAAGTTAAAAGTTTTCTTGGACTGGCCGGCTATTATAGGAAATTTGTACAAGACTTTTCAAAGATTGCTAGGCCACTAACTCAGTTAACCCAAAAGGATGAGAAATTTATATGGAATGAGAAACAGGAGCAAAGTTTCAAGAAGTTAAAGCGACGCTTAGTGTCTGCCTTGATCTTAGTCTTGTCAGATCCAGAGAAGCCTTATACAGTGCATAGTGACGTATTGAGAAATAGTTTCGCATGTGTGCTAATGCAAGAGAGAAAAGTGATCACCTATGCTTCATGACAGCTAAAGCCACACAAACAAAATTATCCCACATATGACTGGTAGTTAGCTGTCGTCATGTTCGCCCTTAGGCTATGGAGACACTACCTCCATGGGCAAAGATGTGAGATTTATATGGATCACAAAAGTCTTAAGTATGTGTTTACCCAAAAGGAACTAAACATGTGGCAAAGGAGATAGCTAAAGTTAATCAAGGACTATGATCTTGGAATCAATTATTGTCTTAGAAAAGTAAACGCTGTTGTAGATGCTTTGAGTCACAAGAGTCATGGAGAAGTTGCTGCCTTGCTTACAAACTAGAAGGAGTTGATAAAAGAGTTTGAGAAGTTAAGCATAGAATTTATGGGACAAAGTGCAGAAGTGGAAATAGCTAATCTAGTGTGGGACCAACTTTGATAGAGAGGATTAAAGAAGCTCAACACTATGATGAGAAGATACAAAGGATAAAGAAGGGAATGCAAGAAGGGAAGTTTACTGATTTCATGGTAGATGATAACGATGTCGTAAGGATGAAAGAACGGATTTGCGTGTCTAAGGATAAGAAAATGAGAAAGGAAATTATGAATGAGGCTCACAACTTAGGATATACGGTACATGCAGGAGGAACCAAAATGTACCAAGATCTCAAGAATCTGTATTGGTGGAATAGGATGAAACAAGATGTAGATGATTATGTGATGAAGTGCCCAATCTTCCAACAAGTGAAGGTAGAACACCAAAGGCTAAGAGGATTATTAAAACCCTTGCCAATACCTGAATAGAAATGGGATCAAATTTCCATGGATTTTGTCTGTGGATTGCCAAGGACATCAACCGGACATGATGCCATCTGGGTCATAGTTGATCAATTGACTAAGTCGGCTCACTTCATACAGATCAATATGACGTTTTCCATAGATAAGGGAGATAGTACTTTTGAATGGAGTACCAATCAGAATTGTATCAGATCGAGACCAAAGGTTTGTATCTAAGTTTTGGACCAGCCTACATAAGAGTATGGGGACAAAGCTACACTTTAGTACGACGTACCACCCTTAGATTGATGGTCAGTTAGAGTGAATGATTTAAACTTTGGAAGATATGTTAAGGGTGCCATGGATTTCAAAGGAAGATGTGATGCACATTTGCTGCTAATCAAGTTTGCCTACAACAATAGCTATCACTTGACGATCCAAATGCCACCCTACGAGGCACTGTATGGATGACGATGTAGGTCACCTTTGTTTTGGGATGATGTAGAAAAGCTAGCAATTGGACCTGAATTAGTACAAGATGCAATGGACAAAGTAAGAATAATTCGACAAAGGATTAAGGAGGCAAAGGATGGACAAAAGAGTTGGGCTGACTAGAAGAGAAGGACTTTGGAATTTCAAGTTAGAGATCATGTGTACTTAATGATAAACCCAATAAAGAGCATACATCGTATGTGCTCACAAGGAAAGTTAAGCCCACGATACAATAGACCTTTTGAAGTACTAAAATAAGTTGGAGAGTTAGCTTATTGTCTAGCCTTGCCACTGAATCTGTCTGGAGTACATAACGTGTTTCATGTTTCTATGCTACGTAAGCATGTATCCGACCCAGAACGAGTTTTGGAGTTACAACCAGTGCTCTTAAAGGAAAATCTCACCTATGAAGAACGCCCAGTACAACTCTTTTATCGAAAAGTTCAAACGTTGAGAAACAAGAAAATCAAGTATGTCAAGGTTCTATGGAGACATCATTCCCACGAAGAGGTAACATGGGAAGCCAAGGATGAGATACGACACAAGTATCCAAGTTTGTTTGAAGCTTCAAGTATGAATTTCCAGTTTTTGAGGACAAAACTTTCTTTAAAGAGGTAAGTTGTAAACCCCCAAAGTTCTGCGATCGGTTAAGCTTAAACTCTAATCGAAAGGTCAACCAGAAACCCTAAAGTCAATGAAATCCTAATTAGACGTAACCGTTTAAGTCCGACAAATCCCATGTTCGCAACCCTAAGTGAGTGAGCAATATACTACTATGTAGGATAGCTCGTAATAACATAAGAAACCATAAAAATATTATATTAGTAAAACCACAAATCGTTTTGGACCCAAACGGATATAGTTCTTGAAAAATATGTCTAGAGTCTCAGAATAGTAAAAATATTCTGAATATACCGTTAGACTCGTAAAAATGTAAGGTTTTCAAAAACATCAGTTTTATAATTTTTCGATAAATAGAAATAGCAGATATCATATTTATACGCGTATTTTCCTATTACTGGTACTTTATTAGTCATATCTACTTTATATTACACTATTTATTACTATTCTACACTATTCATTTATCTCTACTTTTTCTAACACTTATTTTTACACTCTATACACCTATTATCTTTACTTTTTGCCTTTCGCACAGTTTTATATCACATCTACTTTACTTATTATTACATTTAATTAACAAAACTCCAAAAAATATCAACTCTCTCCTCTCTTCCTTGCCATGGTCGGCTCCCTCCCACCCCTCACCCTGCCTCCACCACACCACCCACACACACACATCTCTCTCTCCCAATTTTTTTAATTTTTTTTATTTAAATCACACAAAATTCACTCCTCATTTTCCTATAAATACCCCCTCCTCTTTAACTTCATTCACACATTTACTACCCACAAATTCACTACCAAAACTCTCAAAAATTATCATCTCAAACTCGCTCCACAAACACTCTCAAAACTCTCCTAAAATACTTTCAAATCCCTTCCACATATACAAAACCCATTCATACATAATTCTCCAAATATTCTCTTTAGGTAAAATTTTCTTTATATGTTTCTTTCTACCATGTCATGTAACTTTACATGACCATAATGCGAGTTTCCTAAAACTTAATATTATGAAAGCTACACTATGTTCATGTATTGTTCTTGTTCATGAAGAACTACTTATATATATGTTGTTATTTTATTTTGCTCATATTATTATTGTTATTATATCTAACTAAATATAATCATGTATCTATATATATATATATATATATATTCTTTAGAGCATATAAGCTCACTTGCAATTTATTTACTTTCATGCAAAGCAATTTATTTATTTTCCTCCTTTACAATCTATTTATTTCATGTTGTTTTAAGACTAGTCTCTAGTCTTGACTTGTCATCATCAAGTCAAAACAATTTTCTCTCTTTTATCTTCTTTTCTTTTTGGGACTAGTATATTTCTTAGTCCTAGGGAGCCTTGAGAAAGCTAAGACTCCAAATACTTGACTTCATTATCCATTATACTATTTTTGCTTGTTATTATTCTCATTATCATGCACATAAAGATTATTGTCTAAACCTTAAAGCTTCAATTATATTTTTTGCAAAAAGGAGATTTTGTCAACTAAGAATGGTTTTATATGAAATTTAAAATCTATGATTTAATCTATTCTTTTCAAAACTTTAAAAAGAACTCACTATAATTTTAAAGCTATCTTTGTTTTGAAAAGTTTTTCTTAACTCATTTCTATATTAAATTGTTTTCCAAAACAAGATGACTTTTGATACTAAAATGTTTTTCCATAAAAACATAATATAAGGAAATCCCATAAAAATGAAATGAGAGTTTTCAAACCAAGATTTTTGAGTAATGGTCAAAGAAAAATTATATAGGAAGCTAATTAGAAAAGTGACACTAATATTGAAAATTTGTAAAAGGGAAAAAAATAATATAGAGAAATTTATTAAAAAAGTCATTAAGGAAAATAGTAAGATAAACATAAAATAATCCTTTGAAAACGAAAGAGTCAAAATATTCATTTTTAAAGAATTTACATGATGGATTTCTTGTAAATAGTGCTTTTTCTAAACTTCTAACTAAAATTGTTTTGCTAAAGAATTTTCGGGTTGGACAACAAACACTAGAGCATGGATGAAATACAAGCTATATACCTATAAAAAGGAATTTCTTAACTATATAGATAACTAAGTATTTATCAAAGCAATTTTGGATGATTTAATATTTGAAACAAATGCTTTTGGGATGGGAAAATTCGTGGTGAATCTGATCGCCACTATTTTAGGGCCTAAATGAACTAGTTTGATAAAAATAGTTATAGAAATAGATAGATCGTTTCAAATAGATAGAAATCGATATCTTATATGCGCAATTCTGAGTTAAAATGACCAAGTTATGGCCATTTTAAATTGAAATTATCTTCTATGTGAACTTTGACATTCTTATGACATAGTTTTGTCAAATTTTAAGAGGTAGTCGCACTAAAATTAAGGAAAGTCAAAATTGATACCTATGTAAAAATTGTTGAAAGAATTTTAAGAATACGGAGGCGGGAATTAATTGTAAGTAATTATTTATTTTAGTATAGAACTTGATATGTATGAGATTCTATGATTACCTTAAAATTGATAATAATGATGTTATAATATATTAAATATATTGATTCATGCATACCACAAAGTGAGTCACATTGCATGGGGTTATTATCTTTGGATGAAAAGGATAGTAGCACGGTCAAAAGCAAGACTTGGCATGTTACGCCCCGAAGGGTACCCTAAACGTGGTAGTCCACCGTATACAATACTAAAGCCTAGGAATGACTACCTTAGTCATGCAAAGGCTTCCATATCATGTACAAGGCGTACATCACAACCAAAGGAACATGTCGGAGTAGCGCAATTTATATTGATAATAAATAAATAATAAGGCAAAGAGAATACTTATCATAAAACGTACACATATTTCATTTCAATTCTTAGGGGCATTGTAAGCCCCTAGATTTTTCGATAATATTAGCAAACCCTACGAACCGGAAGTTAAAACGAAACGCTAAAGTTAACCTAGTTCTATGAGTAGTCTAGTGAATCTAGATCCGGCAATCTCGTGTTCTTAAACCCTAGAAAAAGAAATTGAGATAATTGTGGAAAACGGTTCGTAATAACATAGGAAAACCTAAAAATATCAGATTCGAATTTTTCTAGTGCCTTTCGGATCCGATCGGGATCAGTTTTCGAAAACCGTGCCCCGGAGCACCGGATAGCAAAAATATTCCGACAACACCAATAGATTCGTAAAAATATAAGGTTTTCAAAAATATCAGTTTTAGAATTTTTCGGTAACTAAAAATAACAGATATAGGCCTTTTACGCGTATTTTCTTTACTACCAGTATTTTAATTGTCTAGTCTACTATTCATAGTACTTTTCTACTATTCATTACTATTCACCTATCTCTACTTTTTCTTACACTCTATTCTTACACACTATCATACCTATACCTTACAATTTACCTTTCCCATACAACTTTAATCACATCATACCTTACACATTACTTCTTTTATACAAAACAAACAAAAATAATTATTTCTTCCCCCCAAGTACCAAAACTGGCGCCCCTATGCCCCTCTTCCATCTATTTTATTTTCAATTTCAATTAAATTTAATCACACAAATTTCCACTCCAAAAATCTATAAATACCCCATTCCTCTTCCATTCTTTCACACAACAAAAATTCATACTAAAACTCTCTCAAAATCACTCCACAAAATTCCTCTCCCAAGACCTCTCTCAAGTCTCTTCTTTTCTTTAGAAAACCAAGTCCCACATAATACAACAACCCATTCTTTTCTTCTTCAACAAACCCACAAGCTTTAGGTAAAAGTTTCTCATATTCTCTCCTCATGTTCATATAACTCAACATGAGTTTAGTGTATGTTTCATAGACTCAATGAGTTAAAGAAGCAACAATTTATTCATGTTCTGTTTTTGTTCATGTTCTTATTTTCTTTATGTTACTATTATGTTATTATTGTTTCTAACCTAACTTATATAGGTATTATGTATATTTTGTATATATATATTTATTTAGAGCATATAAGCTCACTTGTTATTTATTTATTTTCAAGTCTTGCAATTTATTTATTTACTTGTTTTATGCAATATTAAGACTAGTCTTTCTAGTCTTAGACTTGTCCATATCAAGTGAAAACAATTTTATTTCTTTGCTTTTCTTTTCTTTGAGGACTAGTCCATTCTTAGTCCCGGGATACCTTGATGAAGCTAAGGTTCCCAATACTTGACTTTACTTTTATGCTCTTACTTCATTTATGTTGTTTTTATATTTTTCATAGTCAAAAACTCTCATTCATACATGAATATGTTGTTATTATCTCAATCATAATAGAAATGAGTTTTCTTAAAATAAGAATAAGAACTCTTTTTAAATATAAATTTTGTCACATAAGAAGTTATTTTCCTTAAAGGTTTGAAATTTATCTTAAACAAATATTCTTCTAAAGATAGTAACAATATATGGTTTTTACCAAGAAATACATAAAGTAAAGTTAATATAAATTCTCTTTTCAAAATAAGAAAGTTTCTTTAGACTTAAACAAAGGATTTCTTAGATTCAATTGTCAAAGTTTTCCACCAACACTAAAGTCTAAGATAAGTTTTTCAAAAATAACTTATAAGATGATTTCTTTTAAAAGTGGAACTAACCATAAAGTATTTAGAAAGACTTTGTTTTCCAAAAATGCTAGAAATAAATTTATGGAAATCTTGAAAGATTAAAATAACTTTTTTTTGAAGGAATGGAGTTAAAAGGAGGAAATACTCATTATGATAACTTAGGAAATTTTTCAAAAATAAAATTCTTTTCAAGCCTTAAGCTTATCTCACTTTCAAGACATTTGTTTTACAAAACCATTGTTGAGACAACACCAAATTCATGCATATAGTATGAGATTATACATATATGTATATACATATATTCAAGGGATTTTTCAATCATACTATATATCTATATTTTTGTACAAAGCCCTTGAGTGAAGTAAAGTTTGAAAACTCTAGTTTTGAAGTTTGGAAAAATTCGTATCAAATCTGTAAGCTACTATTCCGAGACTAAATAACTTCTTTTGATGAAAATAACCTTAGAAATAGATAGATCTTTTCGAAGGTGAAATCGGTATATAATATGCGAAATTCCGAGTTAAAATGAGCAAGTTATGGCCATTTTAAGTTGGGATTTCCATTCCATGCGATTTTACGAATTCTTTAAGATAGAAGTATAGAACTTGAATAGATCTTGGATGAAATACTCATGTTGGGTATTTCTTTTGTTTAGGTGTCGAGGATCACGATCTTGTCTTCCCCGAGGATTACTTCGACTCCTAGAGCGCTATGGACGAGTGAGTTTCCTTTACGCTTATGTATTCGTGCATGTGCTTGTAGAATAGAGCACTAGATGTAGGAAAAGATAAAATTGATATGCATGTGGGATATTATGGGAATTATGTATGTGATTCATTGTGTGCGATCAATGAACGATAAGTATATCGGAACTCGATTTGTGATTGATATAAATGTTTCCATGTATGTATTGTTATGTGCAAATATTGTTTAATCGCTTTAAATATTAATGCCATATTGAAATCCCATATAATAAATTGCTCATGCATATCACTTAGAATATCATTTCGAAGTTTTGCTACTACTCCTCAGCGTGGGACCGGAAGGTAAGCTACCTAGCTACATCTTGAGGTTGGACGTTTGGGGAATACACCTCAAGGTGTAGCCGAGCCGGATCGATCGCTTTGGGCATGGAAGGCCCGGGGACTAGTAGTACGGTTCGTTGGAACCAAGACGCGCGCAAACTTGAGGAGGTTGTTCGGACCCAGTTCAAAGCATTCCCTAACCACCGATGGAGGGGTAAATCCATCAAACATACGAAACCATATCGTATGTAATGTTTGATCATATGGTTGTTGCATTCATATGCTTGATTAATAAACTTGTTTGATTTTTGTTATGAGTACTATTGCGTAAGGAATATCTCACTAAGCTAGTCATGCTTATACTCCTATAGACTTTTGATATTGCAGGGTTACCTTTTTGCACCTGAGACCATCTTGATTTCCCGGGTAGAATCCTTATTTTGAGAAGCTTTTGGAGGCAATCTATTTTGAAGTTATAGAGTAGATTTCTTCTAAAATCTTCTAGCTTTAGTTATGTTATATTTAGAACCATGTTATTATGAATTATCGGGGAATGCCCCTTAGAAGCTGTAAGACTTTTATTTCAATGAAATATATATTAAGTGTTATTTTGCATGTTCCGCTGCCAATGTCTTAAAATGCATTACTCCACCAGTCTCCCTTTGTTGTGAATGTACGCCTTGTATCGATATGGAAGCTTTCGAGTGACTGGGGTAATCATTCTTAAGTTTTAATATTGCGTACGATGAGCTGTCACGTTTAGGGTACCCGCTGGGGCGTGACAGGCATATCCCTCTATTATCTTCAAATAAATATACCTCACTAATCATATAAGTCATTACATATAAAGAACCTTACAAAATTACTTCATCTTAAGATTCCATTTCCTTCATAGAAGCATAACATCCCTCCATGAATTCCTTAATGTCATGATCCTCAATTTAAGCCTCGGGTATACCTGTTTCAAAAAAAAAAAAAAATCTATAGGGGTATAAGCTTTAACTAGCTTAGTGAGATATTCCTCTTCATTCGCACCATATATTCAAACAAGTTCATTTAGATTTTCATGCATATGCTATGCATACAATACAACAACCACATGATTACGCAAATATATATAGTTATCCGGAAACCATATATAGAACGGATTTACCCTTCCATATCAAAGGTTAGGGAATTAGGGTTGAAGGTCCTTGACCTTCTACTGCTAGTCCTCAAGTCCTCACCCACAGTGTTCAGTTGGCTCGGCTCCAAACCTAGAGTCGCTTTCCCCGAGCGATTTGGATTCTCCAGGAAGGAACATAGCCCGTGGCACCGCACGTTCACAGCCAATCCAACTCTACGCGTAGGAGTAGCAGCCTTCCGAAAAAGATGTGACTCGATGGATGCTATGCATGAGCGTTTCATTTTTCTTAAGCCAAACCTTGTTAAGGTTCATTAGGAGGCGATCAATCAATTTGGCAATTAATAAGCAATCATACAAGTAAGTAAACAAAATTATTTAAACAAGCAATTTGCAATTATGATATTCTTAATTCTCCTTTCACACATAAGCATAGAATCACATATATACACATAATCCTGAATTCCCCAAATATATATTAATTTTTATCTTTTCTTAGTATACTAATGCTACTACATTACAAGCACAAGCAAGGTAACGAAATTAAGAGGAATAACTTACTCGTCCATTTCGTAATCTTTTTAGTCATAGTAATCCTCGGGTAGGGTAATCTCGTATCTTTCGTCACCTAGACAAAAGAAATACCTGGATAAATCTTTCATGAAATTTCTATTCTTGGAGATTCTAAACTTTACTTAAAATCGCGGTAAAATTGTATAAGAGGAAATTCCCACTTAAAATTGCCATAACTTGCTCATTTTAACTCAGAATTCCGCATATAATATACCGTTTTCTACCTATTCGAAAAGATTTATCCATTTCTAAACTTATCTTGTCACAAAAGGTCATTTAGGTTCCGAAAATGTCAAGTACATATTTAAAACGAATTATTTCTAAACTTTGCAAATCCATTTTCTAACTCAACTTCATTTAAAGAAAATCATTTTGTAACAATATATGTATATAAATATATTTTGATAAATACTTTGAGTATATAGGTAAGCTCACTTTATTTGCAAAAATCCTAATGGTAGTGTCTCAACAATTTATTTCATAAAACAATTCATTTAAACTTTAACTTTGAAAATTTCTTTTTAAGTATTTAAAGAAACTTTATATTTTCCTAGGTTGTTATAAATGAGTATATTCTTATTTTATTTTCTTCATTCTTTTTCCAAGGAAAAATAAATTTTCTTTTAACCTAAGTTTTTCATAAGTTTTACTTAAAAATCAAATTTATCAAAGGTATATTAAGTTGTTGAAAAACCTCTTTATGAATTTGTATGTTAGAATGGTTCTTGAGTCTTGTCTCTATTATTTAAAATATAAGTTTTGTTTTCTAAAACTTATTCTTTTATTTCTTTCGAAAAGAATCATCTTTATTGGTAAAATCATTTGTTTCTAACCTTATCTTGTTTATATTATTTGGAAAAATAAATCTTTTCTTTAGGGACTTGAAAATCATTATTTTCCTAAGTGGGTTTGTAATTTTATTGGTTGAATTCATCTTAACTTTAAAAACTAGTTTGTTTCTTAGTTTTGTTATGGAGTTAAAAAGAGTTTAAATATTAAGTTTTTTGTAAAAACTTTTAATATTAACAAATTATTTTACTAAAACTTTGGTTACCATAATATACAAAGAAAAATGTTTATTTCTTATGTTTCCTTGGTAATCTATCTTTATTATTTATAAAAACGTTAAGAAAACTCTATTTTTATAACTTCATGATTTTGTGATAAATCACATAATCAAAAATCTAGTTTTGAGTTCCTTTAATAAAATGAAATTCTACTTTTAGATTAGTTGAGACATTAACATTATGTAGATGCAAGTATCATGAGCATATAAAGTAATAAGAACATAAGAAAATACTAGAAATAAATAATAAGCAAGAAAATAAAATATCAAGTATTGGGAACCTTAGTTTCATCGAGGTATCCCGGTCAAGTATTGGAGCTTTAGCTTCATCAAGCATCCCGGGTCTAAGAATGGACTAGTCCAGAATGATTAAAGAAAATAAACAAAAGATTGTTTTGACTTGATATGTACAAGTCTAAGACTAGAAATACTAGTCTTAATAATAACATGAAATAAATAAATTTCATAACTTGAAAGTAAATAAATAACAAATGAGCTTATATGCTCTAAATAAATATATATACATAATATACATAATATTTTATATAAGTTAGTTTAGAAGTAAAATAACAAACATAATATTAACATAAAGGAAAGAGTAGAAACATGAACAAAAACAAAACATGAATAAATTGTTGCTTCTTTAACTCTCATGAGTGTAAGAAACATACACTAAACTCATGTTAAGTTATATGAACATGATAAGTGAATATAAGAATTTTTACCTAAGGTTTATGTGATATGAAGATAGTAGATGGAAAGGGTATTATGTGAGTAGTGATATGTGGTAGATAATTTATGTATGAGAATGATTTTTGTGAGGAATTGGTTTAAGAGAGAATTCTTGAAGAAAGGATTTGTAGAGAGATTTTGAGAGAGCTTTGGTAGTGAAATGAATTGTGTGAAAGAATGAAGGAGGAATGTTATTTATAGAATTTTTGGAGTGAATTTTAAATGTAATAAAATAAATTGAAAAAGAAAAATAAATTGTTGGAAGAGAGAGAGGAGGGCGCCGGTTTTGTACTTTAGAGGGGGGGGGGGGGGGGGGGGGGGGGAAAGGGAAGGAATTGTTTTTATTTTATTTGTTGTATAATAAAAGAAGTAATGTGTAAAGTTGATGTGAATAAAGTTGTATTGAAAATGTAAAAAGTAAGAAAATAGGTTATGTAGGTGTAAGAAATAGGTATAAGAAAAAGTAGAGATAGTAAAATAGTAATGAATAGTAAAAAGTACTATGAATAGTAGACTAGACAATTAAAGTACTGGTAGTAATAAAAAATACGCTAATAATGCAATATCTGTAATTTTTAGCTACTGAAAAATTCTAAAACCGATATTTTTGAAATCCTTGTTTAATTACGAGTCTTTTGGTGTTAACGAAATATTTTTAATATTCCAAGCTCCGAAACACGCTTTTCGAGAATTGATCCCATTTGAGTCCGAAGGACACTCGAAATTCGCAAATCTGATATTTTTGTGTTACCCTATCTTATTACGAACTATTTTATGCTATTAGCTTAATTTCGTTTTCTAGGTTTTGAGATTGCAGGATTGCCAGATCTTAAACACTAGGGTTTGTTATAGGCTTTGTTAACTTTTAGGGTTCCGGTTTGACTTCCGGTTTTGTTGAGTTATTCGTAAGATCATATAATTTTTGAGTTTTGACTGTTTTATATTTTTATCTCGATATCAATAGTTTATCTTATTTTATTTGTGATTATTTAATAGTTTTTAGTTCTTGGGATCGTTTAACCGAGTTTAGGGTTATGAGTTGACTCAGTTTGACTTTTAATGAAAATTGAAATTTCTGATTCTGAAATTCATCGAGGTTTTTAAGATTTTGTTGTCGATCGTTATTTGGATATATTGTCTTGATTTGCGTGTTAGGAAACGGTTAGGTGATTTGGTTGATGTACGGATGTTGATTCAACCGATAGTTGGATTTTTATATTTCGTTTTAAGGGTTCTCGTTTTCTCAAGACTAAGAATTTTTGTGTTTGACTTGATTTAGAATTTGGTTTTAACTTGAGTCGATTTTTTTTTATTTCAATTTTAATATTAAACATTTAGGATTATTTTCTATGAATTATGAAAATTTTTGGGAGTTTACATGGCAGCTATGATCGAAAGCGATTACTTGGCGACATGGAATCAAACCAATGCTTGGCGGAAATCCGGAGGCATGGCTTAACCCGAGTAGACTTTATATGCTTGGTGGTAATGATCGAAAGCATAACTTAACGAAAACTACTCGTTTTGTAATTACACATCACCAAACTCTAAGCGAAAGGGCGTAAATCCATTCAACGTATAGTTTTGGGAAAACTATATGCCTTGTTTGCTCACGTATATGTTGCATTTCACTTGATTGCCTAAATAACTTATTTGAATTTTCTACACAAGAATTTGCTTATGGAAATAATTCTCACTAAGCCTATTAGCTTATACCCTTATAGATATCTTTTGCAGTTTAACTATTTGTGGTTGAGGCCACGTGGACCCTGCAGCCAGGTAGTTTTTTCCCATTTTGGTGAAGGAATTTTTAGATGAAGTTTAGCATAGTTTAGATGTAGACTTCATAGAAGATTTCTTGTAATAGATTATAGTTTATTTATTTATTTATTTATTTTGCGGGGGAATGCCCCTAAGACTTGTAAGACAATTATTATAATTGAATGAATATTATGAATTCCTTTTTCTTAATTTGTTATTGTATCTTCTTAAGCTTCATTTTTCAAAGAATGGCCCTCCAAATTTGTGAGAGCATGCCTTACACTTAATATCAAAGCTTTTATGAATGACTAAGATTGTCATGCTTAAGCTTTAATATTGAGTGTGGCGGACTGTTACGTTTAGGATACCCTTTGGGGCGTGACAATGGTATGGGGAGTTGAGTTGCAGTTTCAATGTTTTGATTTTTGAGCATTAAAAGAAATATGATACCTTGGATAAGATTGCAGAAAGAAGGTATGGGGAGTCGTGCTGTAGTTTTAGTGTTTTGATTTTTGAGCACTGAAGGAGAAAATAATTAAAAAACCGTAAAGTATTATCTAGTATCGAGACAGTTCTTAAAACTGTATTACGTTGAGAATTCAAAAGAGATTCTTGGATAAAACTTCCACTATACAAAAATTACCAAAACTATATTGAGAAAGTGGCGGCTAAAGTTCTAAAATTCAGGAGAGGAAACAATTTAAAAATGTATAAAAGCATTGCTTGGATGAAACTTCTACTATAGAAAATTACCAAAACTGTATTGAGAAGGTGGCAGCTAAAGTTCTAAAATTCTGGAGAGGGAACAAATTAAAAATGTTTATAAATAATTTTTAAAAAATTTATAAAATAAGATGTAATTGTGGAGTCCAATTAGTGGCAATATTTGTTTTATAATAAGAGATATAATAAGAAATTATCAATCTCAAATGGTTCAAAGCTTCATTTGGGCATAGCAATATCACTATGAATATTTCATGCATATGAACATAAAAATAATTTTCTAGGTCCATAATTTGTGAAGATAAGAACAAGAAATAAAGAATATAAAGGTAAGAAATTTAATACATGGGATCCTTAGCTTATGATCAAGGCTCCCTAGAATTTGAAATGATCCAATCACCTTATATAGCAAAATAAAATAAAATAGAAGTCTTATAATTTAGATAAGGCTTCCAAGGACTTAGAAATGGACAAGTCCCCTATTGTTTTGACTTGATTATGGTGAAGTCTGAGACTTAGATTAAGGACAAGTCTCAAGCATGAAATAAGACAATTGCTTGAAATAAATAAATGGAAGAAATAAATCTCATGATAGTGAGCAATATGCTCTATGGATATAAATATATACATAAACATATTTATACATATAGATAGTTAGATTAGATAGCAAAATATAACAACATGAATATATCTCAGTATGATCATAAACATAGCATGACATAAGTTTCATGTTGACATTATCATCCCTAGCTTTAATGCATCATGGGGAGATTTTATTCCATAAATAATGCATGAAATTTTGATAAACAACATATAATATTAAATAAGGAGGCATGGGTTAAATGTTTACCTAGTGCAAATTACAAGGATATGTGTGTGAAATGAGAGAAGGGCCTAGAGTGATCATATATTTCGTTTGCAGATTTGATCACGATATTAATAGCAGTTGTGGATAAGATTTGTTTTTGTGAAAGTTTGAAACGTGGTTTGAATCATGCTTGCATTTTAAATCCCTATCATTATTTTTCCCTCTCCATCTTATCTCAAAAGCACACTCACACCATTGACTCCAATACTTAGTTCTTGCACTTACACAAACTCACTTTTTTTTTGTTTTCATCACCAACCATCATTAAGGTAAGCATTTCAACTCCAATTTTTCATGTTTCATGCATTAGATTCATCATTTGATTGTAGGGTTTCAAATTTGAGAGTTTTGTTTGATTGATTGTTACAATTGAATGATTGTCGGAATTGAACATGGTTGCTATTTAATTGGGTGATATTGGTGTTTTTCAATCATGATTTTTACATGCTTCGATCCTAGGAACCCTAATTTTTTATTATCATGATGAATGTGCAATTTAGGCTTTTGTGCCAAAATTCAACAATTGCAGTTGTGTATGTAATTATTGTGCTTTAGAGGATGAAATTAGTAGATTAAGATAAGTTTCAAATCACTTAGAAATACAATGTGGAGTGGAATTAACTAAGAAAAAGTTTGATCACATGTTTGAAGTTGAGTTAGCAATTCCTAAAACCGTCATGTTTGAATTGCAATATAGTTACTTATTCTTGAATTGATGGAAATCAATTGACTGGAGAAGTTTATTGTTGATCATATTCATGTGTTTGAGAACTTTTCCATTCATGATCATGGTTATTGTGCATGAGATGTTGATCATGTTCTTCCACTTGCTCTGTTCATGATTAGTGTGATTTGATTGATTAGATAGTATGGTACTAGACATCACATTAAAAGATTTATTCTAATTTGTTTTGCTTGATTTTGTAGATATGGCACAAAAAGATCCCAACCATCTCAACGCCTAGCTTCTAAAAAAGAAAAAAAAAACCACGAAAAAGAAGGTCAAAATTGAAGCCCTTAGACCTACATCACCCCCATTACCCCTTACTTAAGTAAGTACATCTTTGACACCCCTAATAAGACTTGATGACGAATACAAAGATAGAATTCAATTTTTTTTTTTGAAAAAAAAAATAGTACAGATGCACATTTTAGATTGGCTTGTGCTAAAAAGTTATGGGTTATGACATGCATTTAAAAGGTTTTTACAAACAAGGCTTAGCAGAGAGTATTTAGTACCCTTACATTTTTGGCTAGTTTCAATACTAGACACTTAGTCATGTACTTAGATGATGTCATTACTTTCTATGCTTTTGGAGAGTATAGAGCTGTTAGTATGAGGGAGTTCATTACAGCACTTGGGAATTATGATGATAGGAATATTATATACTCTAATGCATTTAAGGATCTTCTTGTAAGAATACTAGCTACAGGGAAGAAGTTTGGGAATAAATTTTTATCAGAGGAATCATTTTCACCATGAAATACTAAGGGATTTACTTTTTAGCTTTTTAGCCTTTGAGTGCTCCATTACTTATTGTGAGATCTATCTATTAAAGATTTGAAGCTATTAGTTCTGTTTCCTAGGCAAATTTGATTCCATTATATAGCATGGCAAAGAATGATAGGATAAATGTTGGTCTGCTAATTGTGTGGGGGATAAAGCATCAAGCTTCTAAGCATGGTAAAGGGATATTTGTTAGAGGCTATGTCACGAGGGTACTAAAGAATTTGGATTTCTAGTCTGAATAAGTTGGCCTTACTAAATGCATTTTGTCATGCCCTGAAGGGTACCCTAAACGTTGCAGTCCACCGTACACAATATTAAAGCCTAAGAATGACCACCTCAGTCACGCGAAGGCTTACATACTATGTGCAAGGCATCTAACACATGGAGGAGACTCATCGGAGTAATGCATTTTATGTTGATACAACTTGAGAACAATGTAAAGGAAATTTCAATTCACTATTCTTCAAAATACAACTCATTAAACTTCAATTACAATTCATCAAAAGATTCTATTACATAAAACTATTACAAGGCAATTAATAAAAACCTAGCTAATAACTTCAAACATTCATATATCTTGTCGGAATCCTGAAGTCATTTTCGACTTCGACCATCTCAGTCCCCACTTAGCATTCTTGAGATAACCTGTTCATTTAAACAACTATTGGGGTATAAGCTAAACTAGCTTAGTGAGTGAAAACTTTCATATCGCAATTAAGACATAACATTCAAGCAAGTGATTATTCAATCAAGTGAAATGCATCAAACACGTGAATTTAACAAACATATGATCAATCGAAAATCATATGTGGATGGACTTGCGCCCTCCATCCCGGGTTAGCAGATTAACGAATCATGCGGCACGACATCGTTTAAGCTCACGGTCAACGGAACAATAATTCGTTTATGGATCACGATTAACCAACACATGCTAATGCTCCATCCCCATCGTGATATGAATGAGTTCGATTTATATTGAATGTCTAATAAGCGATTAATCCAATTCTTTTAGGTGATCAAACAATATTAGCAGACAATCAATTCTAGCTCCTCTATATACAAGCAATGAATTATCACCTGGCTTCAATATTCCTTAAATTCAACTTCACATATCAACAGCAGACAATTATAATTCCCAACTAACCCCATCATGCATAATCATTCTTTTTATCTTTGCTTATCGACTAGTGCAACTATCATTACAATCACAAGCAATAATTGAAATCGGAAGTGATACTCACTTGGCCATTGGATCACTGGTCTCTTAGTACAAGTAATCTAGTGGTAGGGAATCGTCGAAGTCTGGATCATCTAAAAAGGAAGAAATACTTTAATAAGTATTTCATCACTTAACTAATCCAAACTATCTTATTCAAACTATCAAATTCGCAATTCTCGTCCTAAGCGGGAATTCCAACTTAAAATGGCCATAATTTGGTCATTTTAACTCGGAATCTCGCAAATTATATATCGATTTCTATCTACTTTGAAAGATCTATCTATCTTTAATATTACTTTCAAGTTTTGAAAACATTTAGGTCTCAGAACAGAGGGATCAGATCTGATCAGTAACGGTTTCTGATTCCGAAAAATAGTTTTGTAAATGTTTGAAATGTTTCTATTTGATGAATCAAGTATACATGAAATATGAATGATTTCCTAACATGAATGACATGAGATAAGCTTGATGTATGCATGCATTTGTCAATATTTACTAAAAGGAATTTTAGATACTTTTTATTTGTAGAACTCCATGGCTATTTACTTTCAAGAAAACTAATTTCCTAACTTTGGTCATCTCCATTTGTTTTGGATTTATTTCTCAAGAAAATATACTTATCCTTAATAAAATTGAGTCTTCATTATATCTATTACTTATGACCTTCATTTCTACATAAGAATTCACATTTTATACGTTGTAAACATGTTTTTAAAATTGGCTCATCTCAAAATCCGAATTTTGCAAAACTTGTTTTTGTGGTGATTCCTTTATGTAAAAATCATTTGATACTTAGAAAATTAAGGTTCAACCATGCCTAGCCACTAAGGACTTCATTTCTTTGATAAAACTTCTAATTTGAGTTTTAAAAATATGGATTTTCATGCCATTACTTCATTATTACGAATTTCTTAAAAATGATAACAACTCAATTTTTCCTACTTTGTTCCTACTCCTTGTTCTATATATTTTTCTTTGCAAATCCTATCTTAATTTATCAAAATAATTACTTTATGATACCTATGACCTAAACTCCTCATTTTTCATATAAAACACAAGTTTGAAGTTGATAAATGAGTTTTTAAGGCATGGTTTTGAAATCATCCGAATTTACAAATTTTGGATAAACTCAATTTCATACTTATTTCTACAATGCATCATGCATATATGTATTACCTACAAGCTATTGTTATGAAGGTTATGAGAGGATCTACCTATATGTATACATATAGTACCAATAATTCTTTTTGAAAATCCTTACTTTGCAAAACTTTGAATTTTACTAGACTTAAGAAAAATAGTTTTTCTTCTTATAAAATCATACTTTCTTTTATCAAAACTCAACCTGGATGATCTATATAACCATCACCTTCATTATTTCAATAATAACCTTCATTTTGGGGTTAGAAGGTAGATGTTTAAGTAGGTGGTTTACCTAGGTACGAATTTTACAAAATTTTGAAGAATGAAAACATTGTTTAACCTTTTTTTTTTTTTTGGAAACCATTTGTTATTCTAAGATTATATTTTGACAAACTTCTTTTATCCTTACAAAAACTTGGTCTTTATATATATACCCTAGGACTTCCATTTTCTATCAAAATTATCATTTTGGCATTTGGAAATAAGTGTTTGAATTGTGGCTATTTTCAAATCCAAATTTTGAGAAATTCATTTGAGCTTATTTTCTTTGTAAAACTCATTTAGTCTTTCAAAAACCATTTGTCACGCCCCGAAGGGTACCCTAAACGTGGCAGTCCGTACACAATATTAAAGCCTAAGAATGACCACCTCAGTCACGAAGGCTTCCATACTATGTACAAGGCGTCTAACACATAGAGACATCGGAATGATATTTATGTTGATATAACTTGAGAACAATGTAAAGGAAATTCAATTCACTATTCTTCAAAATACAACTCATTAACTTCAATTACAATTCATCAAAAGATTCTATACATAAACTATTACAAGGCAAATAATAAAACCTAGCTAATAACTTCAAACATTCTTATGTCTTGCCGGAATCCTGAAGTCATTCTCGACTTCAACCATCTCAGTCCCCACTTAGCATTCTTGAGATAACCTGTTCATTTAAACAACTATTGGGGTATAAGCTACACTAGCTTAGTGAGTGAAAACTTCCAGGATTACATTTATAACACGTCATACAATCAAGTGATTAGTCAGACAAGTGATATGCATCAAACTCGTGAATTCAACAAACATATGACCTGCCGGAAATCATATGTGGATGGACTTGCGCCCTCCATCCCGGGTTAGCAGATTAACGAATCCTGCGGTACGACCAGACCGTTTCAGCTTACGGACAACTATAAACTATAAAATCGTTTAAGGTACAACGATAAACCAACAAATGCTAATGCTCCATCCCATCGTGTATGAATGAGTTCAATTTCATCTTCAATTCCAAATAATCAATTATACCAATTCTTTTAAGTGATCAGTCAATAATCGCAGACAATCAATTCTAATTCATCTATACAAGCAATAGTTAATCACTCGGCTTCGATATTCTTACATTCCATTTCTCATATCAACAACAAGCATACATAGTTCCCATTCGTCCCCATCATGCATATCCATTTTATCTTTACCAAATATCTAGTGCAACTATTATTACAATCACATACAATAAATGAAATCGGAAGTAATACTCACTCGGCCATTGGATCACCGGTCTCTTAGTACAAGTAATCCGGTGGTAGGGAATCGTCGATATCGGGGTCACCTAAAAAGGAAGAAATACCCTAATAAGTATTTCATCACTTAACTAGTCCAAGCTATCTCATACAAACTATCAAATTCGTAATTCTCGTCCTAAGCGGGAATTCCAACTTAAAACGGCCATAACTTGGTCATTTTAACTCGGAATCTCGCAAATTATATATCGATTTCTATCTACTTCGAAAGATCTATCTATTTCTAATATTATTTTTAAGTTTTGAAAACATTTAGGTCTCGGAACAGAGGGATCAGATCTGATCAGTAACGGTTTCCGATTCCGAAAAATAGTTTTGTAAATGTTTGTAATGTTACTATATAATTAGCTATACATGCAATATGAATGATTTCCTAACATGAATGACATGAGATGAGTTAATGTATGCATGATCTTGATGATTTTTGCTAAAAGAAAATTTTATAACTTTTTATTTTGCAAGACCATAATAACACTTATGAAAAATCTAGTTTTCTAACTTTTCATTTCCATTTGTTTTGGATTTTTACTTAAGAAAATATAATTATTTTTGTTAAAATTGAGTCTTCATTATATATTACTTATGACTTCATTTCTTCATAAAAATTTCCATTTTGCACTTTGTAAACATGTTTTCAAGTGGGGTTGATTCCAAAATCCGAATTTTACAAAAATTAGTTTTTGAGTGATTCCTTTAAGTAAAAATCATTTGATACTTAGAAATTTAAGGCTCAACATACATAACTACTAAGGACTTCATTCTTACACAAAAATTTGCATTTTACACTTTGCAAATATGTTTTCCAATATGATTTACTCAAAAATCCGAATTTTAGAAAATCCACTTTTTGAATGATTCTTTGGGAAAAACTTGTTTAATGCATTAAAATTTAAGCTTTACTATATCAATTGTCTAAGGACTTCATTTAACACATAAAACTTGCAATTTGAGCTCAAATACTAAGTGATTACTATGCATCATCTCAAATATTACGAATTTGACAATTTGATCACTAACTCAAAATTTTTCCATTTTAATTCCATTACTTGTTTTACACATTACTCATGCCTAAACTCATTTTAACTTGTAAAAATCATTGCTTAATGATACTATTACCTATACTTCATTTTTCACATAAAACATGAGTTTTGGAGTTGATACATGGGTTTAAAAATTGGTCTTGGTTGGGATCCGAATTTACAAAATTTATTTTTGGTCATATCTTTTGATAAAATCTATCTAAGCTCATGAAAATCCATTCCTTACATATCCTATCCTAAGAGCCTTTCATTTCTTAAATAAAAACTTCATTTTTGAGTTGGAAAACATGTTTTTAAAATAGGCCTTGGCCAAAATCCGAAAATAGAATTTTTTTTTGAAAATAACTTTTGAAATCACTTTTGATTCTTGTAAAAAGAAGTCTTGATGATATACATATATTAAGCCTTCATTTTCTTAAGTAAAAATTACATTTTGACACTTGGAAAGTGTTTTTAAATGGGGTCTTGCCAAAATACGAATTTCACAATTTTGTTTGAGTTCATAACTAAGATCTATACTTAATATGAACATAAACATAAAACAAATGCATGGTAATAAGCTATAAACATCATGGATCTAAACTTTACTTATCAAAATCTTTCATTTATGGTATCTATACCCTAAGCCCTTCATTTTAAATGAAAATATACATTTTGAAGTTGAAAAACCACTTTTCTAAATATGGTTCCATTTTCATCCGAATTTTCAAAATTGATTTTTGTTGAAAATAAAATAGATCTTGAGTTTCCTACAACTTCCTACCATCATCATGCTATAGCAAGTCATGAACATAAACAAAGATCTAATGCATTATGAACTCAAAACTTAGATCTAGTTTTCTAAACTAGTTTTAATGCATGAATCACTAAGATGACATGTGATGATAGATCTATGCATAAATCATAAGAATAACAAATAACAACTTAAATAACAAGATCTATGGCATAAACAAAATCAAAGCTACAAAAATTAGATCTACAAAAATATCAACTTTAAACAAGAAAATAATTGAAATACAAGATAATAAAAGTAGAGAAAAGATTTCATTTTTGGCATCATCATCCTAAGCTTTTAAGCTTATGGAAGTTCATTTGATGCATGAAACCTTCATTACACTTTACCTATATCACCTATGGAGCTTTGAGATGAAGATTTGCTTAGAAATCTTAAAAGAATATGGTGGAAGCCATGGAAGATGTGGGGGCAGCTTGTTTTTGAGAAACATGAACAAGAAGAAGAAGAAAAGAGAGGAAATAGAGAGAGAAAAGGTTAAAGAATGAAAGAGGAAAGTGAATAAATGAAGGAGTGAGAGAAATGAGTGTTTTAATTGTAATAAAAGAGAAAAAAATAAAACATGGCAGCCAAAGGTGTGTGCTGCACGTGAATGTGAGGAGAGAGAGAGAATTTTGTTGAAATTTGACTTGAAATTAATTGTGTAATTAATGTGTAATGTAACTTTTTGAAAAGGATTGAAATATAATTAATTTTAGTCAAAATAGAGTAAATAAAGGACAATGGCAGCCATAATAGTCAAAAATCTGCCATGAATTGTGGGATAATGTGTAGAAAGATTGAAGTGAAAAGGAAGTGATATGTGTAAGGTGTACTTGAAGGTATGGGTTGTAAAAGTACTTTTAATAAAATAAATTAAAATAAAATAAAATTAGAAAATTTATTCCAAATATTTGTAGCAGATTTTTCATAATTAAATTTAAATAATTATTTGAATTATTTTAGTATTTTAACAAATATGTTACCGGTATGATCAAAATACGCGAATATGGGCTATAAATAATATTTTTATAACCCGAAAAATTCTAAAAAATTATTTTATGAAATAAAAATATTTTTAAAATATTTTTAATTATTAAATTAATTTATTTTATTTTTAGTATCGGGTCTTAAACAGAATCTGATCCCGTAAAGACCCGAAACGAACTAAATTTTAGAAAAACAAAATTTTCTATAACATATAAAATATTTATCTAAAAATATAAGACTTTATAAGAATAATAAAATTTTGTAATGAAATAAAAATGAATAGTGCAAAAGACTAATCAATTACCGGTAATAATGGAAATACGATAAAAAGGTTATAACTGTAACTTTTATAACCCGAAAAATTATATAACTGATATATTTAGAAATCTTATGAAATTACGAGTCTAACGGTACTATTGGTATATTTTTGATATCTCGAGCCCGGGACACGCTTTTCGAAGTCTGTATCCGAACGGGTTCGAAATAGGTCAAAAATTTACCAATCTGATATTTTTAAACAAACTTATATTACTATGAGCTATTCTACATATTTAAACTACATCTCGGCCTCTAGGGTTAGGGGCGCTAGATTGCCGGACTTACACTATTGTATTCCTTAGGGTTTCCGGGTGATTTTCCGGTTTAGACCTTTGCCAATTTGGAAACTGATATTTATGTTTATACAACATATTTAATTTGAGAAATTTATTTTAAATTTTATTTTTTAAGTATTTAATATCTCTTAATGTTTTCGGAATTCTTGAATTGAGTTATATTTTCGAAAGTCAATCGTTATTTACTTTTAATAATTTGTTTTTGGGCTTTTATTACCCGTTTTTATAAGTCGGAGTTAAATATGGAATTTTCGTACGTAGTGGTTTTGAATTTGAAGACTGTGATTTCTTATTTTTTTCAAGGATTTTCATTTTTCAAGATTAAGAAGTTTGAATTCATTCGTGATTTAGGACTAGTTGAGATTCGTTTTAATTTGGAGTGATTTTTAGGGTTTGTTTTCGAAGTTCATCTTGAAATTATTTATTGAAATTTTCTGGGGCTTACACCATTTCCTAATCAAACCTATCCCTTATGGCTTCCATTTCTTTACTAAAAGTCTTGTTTTGAAGTTGAAAAATAGGTTTTCAAAATTGGTATTGGTTGGGATCCGAATTTACAAAATTTATTCTTGGACATATCTTTTGATAAAATCTATCTAAACTTATGAAAATTCATTCCTTATATATCCTATCCTAAGAGCCTTTCATTTCTTAAATAAAAACTTCGTTTTTTAGTTGAAAGACATGTTTTCAAATATGCCTTGCTCAAATTCCGAAAATAAGATTTTTATTTTGAGAATAACTTTTGAAAATCACCTTTGATTCTTGTAAAAAGAAGTCTTGATAATATACATACATTAAGCCTTTATTTTCTCAAGTAAAAATTACATTTTGACACTTGGAAAATGGTTTTCAAATAGGGGTTTTGCCAAAATATGAATTTCACAATTTTTGTCTAAGTTCAAATCTAAGATCTACACATAATATGACCATCCATCTAAATGAAACCCATGATAATAAACTTTAAACTCATAGATCTAAACTTTACTCATCAAAATCACTCATTTATGTTATCTATATCCTAAGCACTTCATTTTAAATGAAAAATACACATTTTGAAGTTGGAAAACAACTTTTCCAAATATGGTTCCATTTTCATCCGAATTTTCAAAATGACTTTTGTTGAAAATAAAATAGATCTTGAGTTTTCTACAATTTTCTTACTATCATCATGTTATTACAAGTTGTTCATGAACATAAAACAAAGTCTAATGCATGTATGAACCTAAAAACAACTAGATCTAGTATAAATGCATGAATCACTATAATAGTTATTGAATGATGGATCTATGTATAAAACATTATAAATAACAAAATATAACAACTTAAATAACAAGATCTATGGCATAAACGAAAATCTAAGCTACAAAAAGTTAGATCTACAAAATATAAAACTTTAAACTAGAAAATAATTATGATACAAGATAAAATAATGGAGAATAGGAGTGTTTCATTTTTGGCATCATCATCCTAAGCTTTTAAGCTTATGGAAGGTCATTCAATGCATGAAACCTTCATTACACTTTACCTATACTACCTATGGAAGCTTTGAGAAGAAGATTTACTTAAAAATCTTCAAGAAATATGTATGGAGGCTCAAGAATGGAAGGGGGCAGCTTGGTTCTTCCAAGAAAAAGAGCAAAAAGAAGAAGAAAAGAGAGGAAAAAGAGAGAGAAAAACTAAAGAATGAAAGAGGATAAATGAGTAAATGAAAGAGAGAGAGAAAATGAGTGTATTAAATGTGTTTAATTAATTGAAGGAGTAAAAAAATAAAACAGGTAGTAAATGGGCGACAAGGGGAGGGGAGGTGTCCACGTGAAATAGAGAGAGAGGAGAGAGAGGGCTTGTTTGAAATTTGACTCAAAATTGAATTGTAAATTAATGTGTAATGTAACTTTTTGAAGAAGGATTGAAATACATTTATTTTTAGTTAAAATAGGAGTAAATGAAGGACAATGATAGCCATAAAGAAGGAAAAGTCTGCCATGAAGTGTGGGGTAATGTGTAGAAAGATTGAAGTGAAAAAGAAGTGATAGTGTAAGGTATACTTAAAGGTATGGGTTTTAACAGTACTTTCTTAATAAAATAAAATAAAATTAAAAAAATTTATCCAAATATTATAGCAGATTTTTCATAATTAAAATTAAATAATTATTTGAATTATTTAGTATTTTAATAAATCTATTACCGTATGATCAAAATACGCGAATATGGGCTATAAATGATATTTATAACCGAAAAATTCTAAAAAAATATTATTTATGAAAATAAAAATATTTTAAAATATTTTCAATTATTAAATTAATTTATTTATTTTAGTATCGGGATCTTAAATAGAATCTGATCTCGTAAAACCCGAACTAACAAAACTTTAGAAAAACAAAATTTTCTATAATATATAAAATATTTATATAAAAATATAAGGCTTTATAAGAATAATAAATTTTGTAATGAAATAAGATGAATAGTGCAAAGACAATTAATTACCGGTAGTAATGAAAATACGATAAAAAGGTTATAACTGTAAATATGATAACCCGAAAAATTATATAACTGATATATTGAAATCTTATGAAATTATGAGTCTAACGGTACTATTGGTATATTTTTTATATCTCGAGCCTCGGACACCCTTTTCAAAGTCTGTATCCGAACGGGTTCGAAATAGGTCAAAAATTTACCAATCTAATATTTTTAAACAAACTTATATTACCATGAGCTATTCTACATATTTAAACTACATCTCGGCCTCTAGGTTAGGGGCACTAGATTGCCGGACTTAAACTATTGTATACCACTTAGGGTTTCCGGTGATTTTCCGGTTTAGATCTTTGCTAAATTGGAAACTGATATTTTATGTTTATACAACATATTTAATTTGAGAAATTATTTTAAATTTTATTTTTGTAAGTATTTAATATCTCTTAATGTTTTCGGAATTCTTGAATTGAGTTATATTTTCGAAAGTCAATCGTTATTTACTTTTTAATAATTTTTTTTGGGCTTTATATTACCCAATTTTATACGTCGGAGTTACGTATGGAATTTGTCATACGTAGTGGTTTTGGAATTAAAGTATGTTGAGTTCTTATTTTGTTTTTAAGAATTCTTATTTTTTTCCTCAAGATTTAGAAATTTCTGAATTTGTTCGTGATTTAAGACTTGTCGAAATTCGGTTTTAATTTGGAGTGACTTTTAGGGTTTATTTTTTAAGTTCATCTTGATATTATTTACCGAAATTTTCCGGGGCTTACACATTTGGAGAGCAAAAATGATAAATGATTTAGCTTTTAGTAAGTGGGAAATCAAAATCGATATTGAGGCTTTTGGCACTGCAAAGGACTCATGATCAATATTCAAGTTATTCTGTTGGTAATATTACCAAATTAAAGAAAGAAATCAAAGAATTGAGGAAGGATGTAAAAGAGCTAAAGGAGTTTAGAGAAGAGTATAAAAAAGTTGTTCTGAGATCAAGACTCATTGTTTTGCTAAAATCAAGTTTTACTATATTAAATTGTAGGGGATTTAAGGATCAATATGCAACGGAAATATATTTTCGTTTTCAAATAAACGAACCCCAAAACCCTTAATTGTAGATCCATGCGATTCAATCAAATTAAAATGGATAGAATTACCTTTTAATGCTTTAAAATATTGGAAATTCGGATATGAGATGTTACAAACTCGAACACCCTCAACCGTATCCACACAAATGAATTTCCAATAGGATCTCTATGTGTGCTAGCATGTAGAAACTGTAAACCCCAATTTTTGGAATCGGTTTAGCTTAAAACCCTAATTTGAAGTCACCGAAACCCTAAAGTCAACAAAATCCTAGTTAGACGTAATAGCTTAAGTCCGATAATCCCGAATAAGCAACTCAGAGAAAGTAAGTAAGAGTTTAGAATGTAGAATAGTGCGTAATTACCTAAGGAAGTTTAAAAAGATCAAATTAGTAAAATCGCGAATCGTCTTGAACCTGATCAGACACAGTTCTTGAAAAACTTTTCCCGAGGCTTGGAATAGTAAAAATATTCTGAATATACCGTTAGACTCGTAAAAATATAAGGATTTCAAAAATATCAGTTTTACAATTTTTCAATAAGTAAAAATAACATATATCACAATTATACGCATATTTTCTTACTACCGGTACTTATAAGTCATATCTACTTTACATTACACTATTCATTATTATTTTTACACTATTCTTTCATATCTACTTTTTATTACACTTACTTTTACAAACACAATAACCTATAACGTTTACTTTTACCTTTCCCATAACTTTATTTCACATCTACCTTCCTTAATATTACATTTATTTAACAAAAATACAAAACAAAACACTCTCTCTCCCCCTCTCAAAGCATGGCCGGCGGCCCCCCATTCATCCATCTTAATTTTGTTTCAATTTTCTTTTATTTAAATCACACAAAAATTCACTCCTCATTTCCTATAAATACTCCCCTCCTCTTTCACTTTTTTCACACAATTACTACTCACAAATTCTCTACAAAAACTCTCTCAAATTCTCCTCTCAAAAACTCTCTCCAAATATCCTCCCAAAACTCTCTTAAAATAATCCCAAAACCGCTTTCTACCCACACAAAACTCGTAACCACATAACACTCCAAAAACCTTCTTTAGGTAAACTTTTCTTATTATTTTCTTCTTCTCATATCATGTAACTTTATATGACCATGGTGTGAGTTTTCAAAAACTAAATGTTATAGAAGCTACACTATGTTCATGTATTGTTCTTGTCATGGAAATCTATTTATGTTTATGTTGTTATTTTGTTCGTATTATTGTTACTATAACTAAGTATTATGTGTGTATATATAAATATAAATGTATTCTTTAGAGCATATAAGCTTATTTGCAATTTATTTATTTCCATGCAAAGTAATTTATTTATTTCTTTCATTGTAATTTATTTACTTCTTGCTATTTTAAGACTAGTCTCTAGTCTTAGACTTGTCCTCATCAAGTCAAAACAAATTTTTCTTTCTTTCATTTTATTTTTCTTTTGGGACTAGTCTATTCTTAGTCCCGGGAATCTTGAAGAAGCAAAGACTCCCAATACTTGACTTTATTTAATATTTATGTTATTTTTGCTTGTTATTATAATTCTCATAAGATCATGCCATTAAGATTGTTGTCCAAATTTTTAAAAGCTCAAAAATACTTGATAAAAAGGCGATTTTGTCACTTAGGAATAAGTTTTATATGAAATATAAAATCTATAGTTTAACGAAAGTAAAAGTTATTTCTTTTCAAGTAAAAGTTATTCCTTTTCAAGTTTTAAGAAGAACTCACTACAATTTTAGAAACTACTTTTGTTTTGAAAAGATTTTTAAATCACTTCTATAACACTTTGTTTTTCAAAAAGAAAATGATTTTTGATACAAAAATGATTTCTATGAAAACATAAATATAGGAAACCTTATGAGAAAGGAATGAGAATTTTCAAATTAAGATCTTTTCAAACAAATGGACAAAGAAAAATTGTATAGAAAATAAATAGGAAAAATAGCACTAATGTAGAGAATTTAGAAAAGAAGAAAATTACTTTTCAAAAAAGGTCATCTAGGAGAAATAATAAGTCAAACATAAAGTAATTCTTTGAAAACAAAAAAATCAAAATATTCGTTTAAAAAGATTTACAAAATGGATTCTTGT
Source organism: Combretum micranthum (assembly GCA_024138025.1). Lineage (NCBI taxonomy): Eukaryota > Viridiplantae > Streptophyta > Magnoliopsida > Myrtales > Combretaceae > Combretum > Combretum micranthum. The sequence goes on from JAMXBD010002446.1 coordinate 55,595, forward strand.
AAACTATATTTTTAAACTCCTAATTAACATTGTTTTACTCAAGAAACATGAATGGACAATAAACACTTGAGCATGAATCAATATGAGCTAAGTAACTATAAAAAGAGAATTTTTCAACTATATAATAACTAAGTATTTATCAAACAAATTTTGAATGATTTAAAGTTTGAAACAAAATTGTTTTTGAGTTAGAAAATTCGTGGTGAATTTGATCACCACTGTTTTGGGGCCTGAATGGTTTAGCTTGATAAAAATTGTTATAGAAATGGATAGATCTTTTCAAGTAGGTAGAAATCGGTATATTATATGCATGATTCCGAGTTAAAATGACCAAGTTATGGCTATTTTAAATTGGAATTCTCCTTTATATGAACTTTGACGTTCTCATGACATTGTTTTGTCAAAATTCAAGAAAATCACCAAGAAATACTCATTTTGGGTATTTTCTTTGACTAGGTGACTTCGAGGACAAATACCTATACTCCGAAGGCTATTTCGATTAAGAGGATTGTGTGAGCGACTCATCCATATAGAACAATTGTCGTCATGGCCTCGTGAGTTTATTTCCTTAAAATGCTTTACTTGTTTGTGCTTGTAATCTAGTCGCATTAGAATTATGAAAAGACAAATGGATATATGTAAGATAATTCTTTGAAAGAATCCTAAGAATATCGAGGCCAGAATTGAATTAATGTTTGTTTAGTATAATACTTGTTTTGTATGAGATTCTACGATCACCTTAAAATTGATAATAATGATGCTATGATATAATAAATAAATGGATTCATGCATACCATGAAGTGAGTCACATTGCATTGGGTTATTATCTTTGGGTGTGAAGAATTGCAGCTCAGGTCGAAAGCAACACTTGGCGGAGTAACTGAAATGATTGCTTGCGACATGAAGGAAATGCTTAATGGAAGGTCCGAAAGCAAGGCTCAATTCAAGTAGACTTAATATACTTAGCAATATTGGTTGAAAGCATAAATATTTAACTGAAACTACTTTTTTGAGGTTACGTATTACAAAACTCCAATAAAGGTCGTAAATTCATTCAACATATAGTTCCCGGAAAACTATATGCTTTGTTTGCCCACATGTGTGTTGCATTTCATATGTTTGCTTAAATAACTTGTTTGAGTTTCATTATAAGAAGTCATTTATGGAAATAGTTCTCACTAAGCCTATTAGCTTATACCCCCGATAGATATCTTTTGCAATTTACATATTTGTGGTTGAGGCCACGTGGACCCTGCAGTAAGATATTTTCCTTTTGGATTAAGAAATTTTCTAGATGAAGTATAGTGTTGGATAAGATGTAGAAATATTATTGCAATAGATTTGTGATTGGGGAAACACCCCTAAGTTTTGTAAGATTATTGATATGAACAAACGAATATTATGAATCATCTTTTCTTAATTTGTTATTATATCTTCTTAAGCTTCATAATTCCATATATGGTCCTCTAAATTTGTGAGAGCATGTCTTACACTTAATATCAAAGATTTTGAGAATGGCTAAGGCTATCATACTTAAGCTTTAATGTTGAGTGTGACGGACTGTTACGTTTAGAGTACCCCTTGGGGCATGATAGCAATAATTCCTAATTTTTTGGAATCTCTCTTAGTAGGTTTCTCACTTTATGAGTTACAGAGTTTCTCTGTGATTTTAATGTGACGACAAGCGTCTGTTGAAACCCTAGGGAAGATCATGGTGTTCTATTTATAAGAAACTGTCATGCCTCAAAGAGCATCTTAAACGTGACAGTCCGCCACACTCAATATCTAAAATCGTGTATGACAACCTTAGTAATCTCATGAGTTTAAACACCAAGTGTAAGGCTCACGTTCAACAAATAGGGAACCACACTTTGAATCAGAATAGCTTAAGGAGACATACATAGCAATAAGAATGTAAATCACAACAATTATAGCTAGATTAATCTATTACATGATCTAAAGGGGCATACCCCCATCAAAATATTAAGAGTTCTTAAGTTCTCAAAAGTCTCTTACAACAACTATTATATATATATATATATATCGGTTAAAGAGATTCAATTAGAAGTCTACGCCTACATCTAGGTCTCGACTTCTTTAAAAAGCTCCTTAAATTCCAAAAGTTGTACCTAAGGAAAGTGGCTTCTCGAGATAGCCATAAATATTCGTACCGCAATAGGAAACTATAGGGGTATAAGCTCATGAGCTTAGTGAGTTCCACTTCCAAAATTAAATAACAAACAATATATATCAAGCAAGTTATATTAACAACCATATGAAATACACAAGTACGTGAGCATACAATATAAGACTTTCTGGAAAACTTAGGTTGAATAGATTTATACCTTCCATTCGGGTTAGGTGTTTCAGCCCATACGACCACAGATTTCAATTTTCTCATTTATGGTTGATACAGGTGCCTACCCACCCACACATTTTCAATTCTAGCCATTACTCCAACATTCGAGTTTACAAGCCCCTCGTTTCCCAGCTATTATGCCTTTTTCCCACGAAGGTATAATAACCTATGCAATGTGACTCACATATGGTAAGCATGGCCAATTTGATTATAAGATCATGGCATATTTAACAATTTATGATGATTATAGATATTGTAGACACTTCAATTCTATACTAGATCATATAAGTATTTACAATAAACTCATTTCGATATTTTTATCATTAATTCACCCAAGTAGAACTCACATACACATAATCAAATTTTTATCTTGCCTAATTCTAATGCCACTAACGTTACAAGCACAATTACAAGCATATAATTTAAAGATAGTGAACTCACTTTGCCATAGCGTTAAAATCCACTTAATCGTAATAGTCCTTGGGAAGATCTAGTCCATCTCCTAAGTCTCCTAATCAAAAGAAATAACTCTAATGAGTATTATTATGAAATTTGAATGAACTTATAAATTCTATTATAACAAGTTCGTCAAAATTCGACTAAGAGAAAATTTCAACTTAAAACGGCCATAACTTAATCATTTTAACTCGGAATTTCATATATTATATACCAATTTCTACCTATTCTATGAGAGCTATTTGTTTCTAGAGTTATTTCCAACAAATAAGGTCGTTTTGTTCATGAATAGTAGGGTACAAAATACTATACGAATTTCCCATTCCATAATTCAACTCCTAATTTCAAACCAAGCATCATACTAAAGCGTTGATAGATACTTAGCTATCATTATATCTTGTAAGACTCTATTATATACATATATAACTCAATATCATGCATGATTCATGGGTGTTGGTAAAGTTATTTCCTCATATACTTAGATAATGCTTGATAAGATATATAAGACAATATTTTTCTAACTTTGTTTCTACCAAGTGCATTACGTGTACATGGAAAACCGATAAGTTATCATCATGAATGTCTTGAAATGAACCATCTATATGTATATTCTTAATGATATGATATCAAAAATTCTTTAGAAAACTTTTCTTTGCAAAACTTTTGAAATTTCAAAACTTAAGAAATTTCTTGCAAAATCACACTTGTTCCTACCAAAACTTTTTCCTAATAACCTATATGTCTATCACCTTCTTTACTTTAATGAAATTCTTTGTTTTGGAGTTGGAAAGTAGGTGTTTACATAGAGGGTTTACCTAGATACGAATTTTTCAAGATTTTCAAGGAATGAAAACATTGTTTAATCTACCTTTGGAAAAATTACCTTGTTTTAGAAATATACTTTAATAAATTTCACTTATCCTTTTCAAAACTGGGTCTTTATTACATGTATTCCCTAGAATTCCATTTTTCCATAAAAATCATCAATGTTTAAATAGTGGCCATTTTCAAATCCAAATTTTAAAAGTTTCATTTGAGATTGTTTCCTTTGTAAAACTCATTTAATTTTTTTTTTTTTACAAACCATTCCCTAATCAGTCCTACTCCTTAAGGCTTCCATTTTTTTTAATAAAAATCTTGTTTTAGGGTTCAAAAATAAGTGTTTACACTTCAATCTTCCCTTATTACGAATTCAAAACTTGTTATTGGGATTGAAACACAACTTTTGTAAGCTTTTCCTTATTTTGGAAATATTCCTTAGTAGATCTAAGTTTTTCTTATCAAATTCACTCATTTATGATATCTATTCCCTAAGTCCTTCATTTTTAATGTAAAATACACATTTCAAAGTCAAAAAATGGCTTTTCTAAATATGGTTCCTTCTTTATCCGAATTTTCAAAAATCATTTTTGTTGAAACTAAAGTAGATCTTGAGCTTTCTAACATTTTCTACTATCATCATACTACTACAATCCTTTGTGGACATGAAATAAAAACCTAAGACATTTGAACTCAAAACAACTAGATCTGTTTATATACTAGTTATAAATGCATGAATACTATGATCATTATGTGGATATGATTAATGATGAATACATGAACAAAACATTAATAATAACAACATAACTTAGTAAATAAAAAAGTAATAGAAAATAACTTAAACACAAGATTATAACATTGTGATGGCAAGGATCTCATGTTCAAGTGTTTCCACATCCTTAGCTTATAGCTCATGGGTATTTTTGAGTGAAATCACACATGAATGATTTTGCCATTACATGTTTTTAAGGTAGTAAAGTATAGATTATTACCAATTTGTGTTTGGAACAAGAAATTTGAAGAAAATATGGAGTGTGTGTGTATGGGGGAGGTCACGATTTCTAGAGAGAGAGGAGGAGAGAAAGAAAAGTTTCTCAAGAGTTTGTTTAGATGAAAAGTGGAAAAGTGAAATGAATTAAGTTGTATAAAAGGGTATATGTAGAAAAGTGGATTAGGGTTTTGTAATAAAAGAAAATAAATAAAACAAATTGAGAGAGGAAAGAGGAGGGGGGCTCAGTTCTACTAGAGGAGAGAGAGAGAGTTATTTTTGTTTGTTGTTAAGATTCAAATTTAAATAAATAATTTAAGTAGTAAAAGTTGTATTGGAAAAGTCATGTGTAAGGAAAATGATGAAATTGTAATAATAGCAAGTAAGGATTAAGAGTAGGTGTATGGGTAGTTATACTTGATGAATAGTAGATTAAGACAAATAATGTAATGGTAGTAATGAAAATACGATAAAAAGATTATAACTGTAACTTTTATAACCTAAAAATTATATAATGATATATATTGGAAATCTTATAAAATTAAGAGTCTAACGAGTTAATAACATATATTTAATATCTCGAGCCTTGGGACACGCTTTTCAAAGTCTGTATCCGATTGGGTCGAAATAGGTTGAAATTAGCTAATCTAATCTTTTTAAGCACCTTAATATATTACAAACCAAATTAAACTTCACTTTATTTCGACTTTTTGGTTTAGAACGCAGGGTTTCCAGATCTGAACTGCTAGGGTTTCTTAGAATTTGTTGATTTAAGGTTTCGGTTGACTTTCCGGTTTGGGTTTGAACTTGATATTACCTTAAAAATTAGGGTTTATAACCTACCTCCCCACCTTAAAGAAAGTTTTGTCCTCAAAACTTGAAACACGTACTGATTCCTTAAACAAATTAAGGTATTTTTGTCGCGTCTCATTTTCAGTCTCCTAAGTTGCCTCATCTGCAATGGTTTCTCCAAAGAACCTTAACATACTTGATTTCCTTATTCCTCAACTTTTTAACTTTTCAATCTAGAATCTGCACCGATGCTCTTCACAAGTGAGTTCTCCCTTAACAACACTGGTTCTAGTTACACAACTCGATCTGGGTAGACTATGCTTTCGAAGAACAAAGACATGAAAAACGTTGTGTACTCAGACAAATTTAGTAAAGCAAGGCAATACTCCAACTCCCCAACTCGCTCAAGTATTTCAAATGGACCAATATACCGAGGGCTTAACTTTCTTTGCAAGCATTCGTTGAATACTTTTGATAGGATTTACCTTTAAGTACACATGATCTCCTATTTGGAACTCAAGAACCCTCATTTTCAGATCTTCCCAACTCTTTTGTCGATCTTGAGACTCCTTCATTCGTTGTTGAATGACTCGTACCTTATCAGTGGCATCTTGTATAAGATCCAGTCCAAGAACCAATTTCTCCACATCATTCCAAAATAATGGGGATCTGCACTTTTGTCCATATAAAGCTTCATAAGGTGGCATTTTAATTGTCGAATGATAACTGTTGTTGTAAGAAAATCCCACTAAGGGTAAGTGTGCTTCCCAACTTCCTTTAAACTTCATCACACATGCTAGAAGCATATCTTCTAAGGTTTGTATGGTTCGCTCAAACTGTCCATCGGTCTAAGGATGATATGCTGTGCTGAAGTGCAACTTAGTTCCCATACACTTTTGCGTGCTCCCCCAAAACTTGGACACAAATCTTGGGTCTCGATCTGATACAATCCCAGCTGGTGCTCCATGTAGACGAACGATTTCCTTGATGTAGAGCTTTACCAATTTATCCATAGAATAAGTCATACTTATTGGTAGGAAGTGAGCGGACTTGGTTAGCCGATCTACTATAACCCATATAACATCATGCCCTGTTGGCATTTTCGACAATCCACACATAAAATCCATAGAAATCTAATCCCACTTCCATTTTGGTATTGGTAAGGGTTTCAATAATCCTCCTGGCCTTTGATGCTCTACTTTCACTTGTTGGTAGATTAGACACTTCAACACAAATTCAGCTATGTCTTATTTCATTTCGTCCCACCAATAATGTCCCTTGAGATCTTGGTACATTTTCGTCCCTCCCAAGTATACCGTATACCAAAATTGTGAGCTTCACTCATGATCTCCTTTCATATCTCTTCATCATTTGGTACACAGAGTCGTCCCTTCATTCTTATTATATCCTCATCATCCACCATGAAGTCAGTGTATTTTCCTTCTTGAATTTCTCTCTTTATTCTTTATATTATCTCATTGTAACGCTGAGCCTCTTTGATTCTTCCCACTAAAGTGGGTTCCATCACCAATTTTGCTATTTCCATCCCGGTATCTCCTCCCATAAACTCAATACTTAACCTTTCAAACTCCTTCACTAATTCCTTTTGATCATTGAGCAAGGTTGCTACTTCTTTGTGATTCTTACGAGTTAAAGCATCAGCAACTGCATTCAATCTCCCTGGGCAATAATTAATCCCCAAATCATAATCTTTGATTAACGCGAGCTATCTCCTTTGTCTCATGTTCAACTCCTTTTGTGTGAACAAATACTTAAGACTCTTGTGATCAGTATAGATCTCGTACCTTTACCCATAAAGGTAGTGTCGCCATATCTTTAAAGTGAACACCACTGCGGCTAGTTCCAAATCATGTGTAGGGTAATTTTTTTTCGTGTGGCTTTAGCTATCTTGAAGCATAGGCAATTACCTTCCCATCTTGCATGAGTACACATCCAAAACCATTTCTCGATGCATCGCTATGAACTGTGTAGGGCTTCTCAAGATTTGGTAATACTAAGATTGTAGCGGAAACAAGTTCTCTACTTAAGTTCTTGAAAACTTTAGTCTCTCTTTTCCGTCCATATAAACTTTTCATTCTTTTGGGTTAATTGGGTCAAGGGTTTAGCTATTTTGGAAAAATCCTTAACAAACTTCCTATAATACCCAGCCAAACCCAAAACGATTCTTATTTCTGTTACTGTCTTGGGCGGCTTCTAGTCCATTACGATGTTTATCTTTTCAGGGCACACAGATATACCCTCTCTTGATACACATGTCCCAAAAACGAAATCTTATCCAACCAAAAATCACACTTGGAAAACTTGGCATATAACTTGTGTTCTCTTAAGGTTTATAATGCCATGCGCGGTTTCTTCATGTTGCTTGCACGTCTTTGAGTAGATAAGGATATCATCAATAAAGACTATAATACACTTATCCAATAAGGGCTTATATACTCAGTTCATCAAATTCATAAATGCAGCAAGAGCATTTGTCAACCCAAATGACATCACTAAGAATTCATAATGTGCATAATGAGTCAGGAAAGCCGTTTTAGGTACATCTTCCGGCTTAATCTTAGTGATGGTACCCCGATCGAAGATCAATCCTTGAAAACACACTTGCTCCTTGTAGCTGGTCAAACAGATCATCAATCCTAGGGAGCGGATACCTATTCTTGATTGTGACTTTGTTTGGCTCTCGGGTCCACACATAACCTCATTGATCCATCTTTCTTCTTAACAAACAAAATCGGTGCACCCTATGTGACACACATGGCCTTATAAATCATTGATCCAAAAGTTCTTGTAATTTTTCTTTAACTCCTTTAACTCAATAGGAGCCATGCGGTAAGGCACCTTAGATATCGGTTTCGTGTTTGATGTCAAATCAATCTCAAAGTCGATCTCTCTTTAGGGGTAACCTTGGTAGTTCATCAAGGAAAACATCTAGAAACTCATTAACAACTAGTATATACTCAACTCGAGGCAAATCTTCCTTATTTTCCATTGTACCAAAAGAACTTTCCTTGTTGGTATCGACCTCCTCATCCACAAGTAGTTCATACAAACTCAACTCACTTCCCCTTGAAATTGTTGTTTCTCCCTTAAATTCGACATCCTTTCCATCTAAGTCCTTAAAGTCTACCTTCTTCCTTCTACAATCCACAACAGCTTTGGCAAAGGTCAACAAACTCATACCCAAAATTACTTTGTATTTACTCATTTCTAAAACAATCAAATCACATCTTGTGTGATGTCCTTGAATCACTATTGGACAGTCTTTCAACACTTCATTAGTCGTTACCACATTTCCAGTTGGAGTCTTGATACGAAAGCCAGAGGTAGCGATGGCTATTGGTAATCCAACTTGTTTAGCCAAACCGGTGGTGATAAATGAGTGTATGGCTCCAGTGTCGAACAAGGTGCAAGTAGTCGTCTTATCTACTAATATGTGTCTGTACTCAACACGGCTAATTACTATCCCAAACCATTCTAGTCCATTCCTTAACTTTATCTTAGATTACTATACTTACTTTTCCTTTTTATAATCCTTAGATCCTAAGCAGTTCATAATTAATTGAGAAACAAAAACAAGATTTGGAAAACTAACCTGTCATGTGTCACGCCTCGAAGGGTATCCTAAACGTAGCAGCCCGCCACATATAATATCAAGACTCAAGAATGACCACCTTAGTCATGCGAAAGTCTTAGTATTACATTAAGTCGTCTAGCACAGTAATAAGACGCTTATGGGAAGTGTGGTCTAAGCAAGTAAAAATGAACATATAAGAATCCAGAAATAAAATAGATCATAATATTAATAATCAAAGGTCTATTACATGATTCTTAGGGGCATACTCCGCTAAAACCCAAAGATCGAAATAACTAATAGTCTTTACACTAATTTAATACTACATCAAAAGATTTCAAAGGAATTATAATCTAATTCTTCAAGTAGATTTCCTTCAAAAGCTCCAAAAGAAAACTTACGCGGATAAGAGGAGACCTTGGTACAAAAATAGGTGTTCCTAATGCAAATATCTATAGGGGCGTAAGCTTACAAGCTTAGTGAGTAAATCCTAAAATTCATACTTGAAACAAAATATCACCAAGTTTATTAAGCAAGCAAATGGGATGCAACAATCATATGAGCATAGAAGACATATGATTTTCCAAGTATCATATGTTGAATGAATTAAGCCCTTTATTCGGGTTAGGTATTCCCCTATTACAGCCACTACTTCTTTAAAAAACATTTTTATAGATCTTACCGCTCCTATATGCCATAAAAAACATGCAGTTATTATCGGCTCCTACTAGCCACCCATTTATATAGTTTTTACCTCCTACTCCCCACATACATGATATATTGGTTATGCCTATCCACTACTATCATACACTTGTCCACAAAATGTATAATAGCGAATGCAATGTGACTCAATATGTGAAGTGTATGTGTCAACTTTTGTTTAAAGCCTAGCCATCATATTTTATTTTCTTACAGGTGTTCATCCAATTTCAAACACTTCATCATGCTAATAACACATACAATTTATTACAAGCATTTCATGCTTCGATATACTTAATATTCTTTCAACATATTATCATACAACTTCCATTTTATCTTTCCTTAAATCTAATGCAACTAATTTTACAAGCACAAACATAAGTAAGAAAAATAAAGGGGAGTAGACTCACTCAGCCATGATGACACTTCTTTCTTATGGATGAATCGATCAATAGTTCCACTAATTGAAATAATTCTCTAGGTACGAGCACTCCTCCTCGGGATCACCTAATCAAGAAGAATACACATAATGAGTATTTCTTGTTGATTCTATGGTACTTATCAAAAATTGTATCATAAGATCATTAAAATTCGTATAGAGGATAATTCCAACTTAAAATGGCCATAACTTGGTCATTTTAACTCAAAATTGCGCATATAATATACCATTTTCTACCTATTTGAAAAAGTCTATCCAATTCTAAAACTATTTTCATCAAACTAAGTCGTTTGAGCTCTGAAACAGTGGTGATCAGATTCACCACGAATTTTGCAAAACTTACTTTTTCTTCTTTTACAAAAGCTTGTATCAAAGATATAGATATTATTTTGAAATACCTTTAAAAATGTGTATATATATATATATATATATTCATTGACTCATGTTAAATGCATAAAATTAATGAAGTTGTCTCAACTATGAATTTTTGGTAAAAGTAAAGTATTCTAAAAATTTTGGTAAAGTGAAACTTTTGAAAATTCTTCTTAGCTTGCTAGAAAATTTCTCATGTTATTTTAAATGAGTATTTCCTTTTCCTTAATTCTATTTTCTTAGTCTTTTTAAATTTCAAAAGAATGGTTTTCATTTTTCTAAATTTCTTATAGCTTAGTTTCTAATGCTTTTTAAAAATAGTAACAATTCTATATTTTCTTACATTTAAAGAAATGATTTCTTAAGTTGCTCATTAATCTTATTCCTTAAGATCATTCTATTTTTATGAAAGAAAATTTCTTAGTGTTTGCTAAACTAGACTATTCCTTTATATTCCAAAGTATTGGTGGAAAAATAAAGTTTAGTAAAATTTTTGTTTAAACAAGAATTCTTTTCCATTTTATTACTTTGTAAAGTGTATGTATGTATAAAAAAAATTCTATGTTCTTTGGTTATTGAAATTTATGATGAATTCCTCTAGATTTCTAGAAAAGATTTGTTAAGATAAATTCCTAAGCTTTTATGAAAAATCATTTCCTTCATGACAACATTTATTTTTTGAGAACAACTTTTATTTTAAGAAAACTTTTTCTTTTTTATCTTGTTGAGACAAAATCAATATGGTCATGCATGACCATGAGTATAAAATTATGAAAACATAAGAAAGACATAATAAATAATAAGATAAGTAAGTAAAGAAATATGTCAAGTATTGGGAACCTTAGCTTCATCAAGGTATCACAGGACTAAGAATGGACTAGTCGCAAAAGAAATAAAGAAAAGAAAGCAAATATTGTTTTGACTTGATCAGGACAAGCCTAAGACTAGAGATAGTATTAAAATAACATGAAATAAATAAATAAATTGCATAACTAGGAAGTAAATAAACAACAATGAGCTTATATGCTCTAAAGATTATATATATATATATATAAGTACATAATTATATCTAGTTACATATATATAAGAGGTTAACATAAAATCAATAATAATATGAGCAAAAGTAAATGACAACATAAAAGTATATGAATATATATTCATGAACATAGTGTAGTTTCCATAACATTAAGTTTAGAAAACTCACACCATGGTCATTAAAGTACATGACATGGTAAGAAAGATTTTAAGAAAATTCTTACCTAAAGTAGTGTTTGTAGAAGAAGAAGAGGGTTTTGTGAAGAAAATTTTAGAGAGTTTTAGGAGATTATTCGAGAGGGAAGTTTGAGAGAGTTTTGGGAGTGAAATTTTGTGGGTAGAAGATGTGTAATGAAGTGAAAGAGGAGGGGGGTGGTATTTAAAGGAAAATAAGGAGTGAATTTTGAGTGATTTAATTAAAGAAAAATTGAAAAATAATAAGAGGCAGAGAGAGAGAGAGAGAGAGAGAGGGGGGGGGGGGGGGGGTAGTGGACGCCAGCCATGGTTGTGGAGAGGGAGAGAGTTTTATTTTATTTTTTTTTTTTGTAATTTTATGTATTAAAAGTAATAATATGTAAAGTAGATATGATATAAAGTTATGTGAAAGGTAAAAAGTAAAGATAATAGGTGTATGGTGTTGTAAGAGTAGGTATTAGAAAGTAGGATAAATAAATAGTGTAGAATTGTAATGAATAATGTAATGTAAAGTAGATGTAACTAGTAAAATACCGATTGTAAGAAAATACAAGTATGAATGTGATATATGTTATTTTTAGTTACCGAAAAATTACGAAACTGATATTTTTGAAATCCTTGCATTAAATCGATCCTAACGGTGTTATCAGAATATTTTTATTATTCCGAGATCTAGGACATGCTTTTTGAGAACTGATCCCGTTTGAGTCCGAAGGACACTCGAAATTTGCGAATCTAATGTTTTTATGTTTCCTCAAGATATTACGAACTATTATCACTAATTAACTCAACTTGTTTTCTAGGGCTAAAGAATACGGGAATGTAGATCTAAATTCTAGGGTCTGTACTAGACTTTTGTTGACCTTTAGGGTTCCGGTTGACTTTTAATTCTAAGATAAAACTTAAAATTAACCAAAATTTTAGGGGTTTACATTACGAATCCAAAATCTTAGCCATTGTCCTCCTCGAGGGCAACAAATTCACAATCCTCGTTTTCAATTTCCTCATAAATCCATTGCCCCTCTAGATTATATATCCTCATACCATGCATATAGCCGATCTAGAACGGCCGCCAGAGTTTCCACTATTCCCATTTCCGGGCCTTATTGAGATGATCCTCCAAATGTCTTGGTAGGGGCACCCATCCTTAATGGGCACTCATTAGCAAAGTGTCCAACTTGCTTACTGACAAAGCAAGTAGTGGTGGCTTTCTTTGGGCACTTGTAGATCTTGTGACTTGCCTCCCCATAGAAATAACACTTGTCTCTCAACTGCGGACACCTCCTAGGTAGTGCTCTCCCTTGCACTTCTAGCAATTTGGGGTCTAGAATATTCTTTCCTCCATTTCCCCCACTTCTATTTCTTTTGAAGCCATAGAGCGGCTTCAACCTTTTTTGGGGATACTTTGAACTTGACCCCCCATGAAATTTTCTTCCAAACACTGAGGGTGTTCTATCCGTTGTCTTTATCTTTCTCTTTTTATCCCCTTCAACAATCTGGCTCTTTCAACTAATTCCCTAAAAGTCTTGATGTCGAACTCTTCAAGTCTCACTCTCATATTCTCATCCAAACCATTCAGAAAAACTTATCTCTTTAGTTCCTCACTACATTTGTACGAGTTAGGGGCATACTGGAGCAGCTTACTGAACTCGGCCTCATATTGTTCCACTGTGTGGCCCTTTTGTGATATATACAGAAAATCCGCACTATACTATACCCTGAGGCTTCCAGGGAAGTAATGCTCAAGGAACTCGTAGCGGAACATCTCCCATGTAACAGGTGGCACGAGTTCCCTCCTATTGGATTCCCACCATACTCTCGCATTCAGCCTAAGTAGGTAAGTGCCATAATTAACTTTTAAGTGGTGAGGAACTTCAAAAGCATCAAATGACCGTTCTATTTGGGCCAACCAATCCTCGGCCTCATCGGGTTTTCCAAAGGCTCCCTTATAGTATCTATTACTCCTTATGAACTTGGGCAGAGACCTCTTGTACGACCTTAGGGGTGGTGGTAGAGGTAAGGGTATGGTATGGGATTGCGCATTTTCGGGTATCGGTATAACTACAGATGCCTGTTACGTTAAGGGCGGTGGAGTAGGTGTTGGAGCAAGAGCGGGAACTGTCACGCCCCAGAGGATACCCTAAACGTGACAGTCCACCGCATATAATATTAAAGCTAATGAATGACGACCTTAGTCACGTAGGAGCTTCGATATCATATGCAAGGCATGCTTCCAAGATAGTAGGAGACTCATATGGGTATTATGTTTAAATAGATAGCAAAAGCAAGCATGAACTTAAATAGATAAACATAAGATCTTCATTTAATAACAAATTCGTACATCATCTTAGGGGCATTCCCGCGCCTTAAGGTCTTTATTCAACTATACTAATAACAAAATAAACATAACTACCACATAAGCCTACTATAGAGATTTTCTTAGAAGTCTATGTTCAAAACTAAAAATACATAAACTTCTTCCAAAAACTCCTAATAGCTTACACTCGTACCTGGCATACGGGGTTTCTTGGGGGCAACCATAGATAATCATACTATAATAGAAAACTATAAAGGTATAAGCAAGACTAGCTTAGTGACATAATTCCATCTATAAGACATTCCCATAATTCATACAAGTATTTTAATCAAAACATATGAAAATGCACAAATCATATGAATAAGCAAGATACACATGATTAACCAGAAATCAAGTGTAGCATGGATTTAACGCCCTCCATGACAAGGGTTGGGAGGTTACAGGCCCATACGACCATCAATATCTGCAGATTTACCGGCTCCTGCTTGCCTTGTAGACTTTCCAGCTCCTATTAGCCACCATAGATTTTCCGGCTCCTACCAGCTACCACTACCATTTCCTCGTTTTCCCATACGAAATTAGTAGTGAACAAATGTGACACATGTGAATGATATTCATGAATTGATTTCAATAGAATTTTCACCATAAATGTTTAGTTTAAGTTAAAGGCGATCAACACAATTTTCATCATATCAAAACAAGAATCACAATTTATTTATCAAACCAACTTCCGATATTCTTAACTTGTATTCAATCATTCATAATACCAAGTCACACAATAATTATCCATTTTTTATCTTTTTCTTAATTGCTAGTTCTACTAATTACAAGCACAAAACAAGGAAATGTAACTTAGTAAAAGGAATAACTCACTCCATAACGGTAGATCTAATCGAAATAGTCTTCCGAATGGACGACCTCGGGTCCTTGGTCACCTAAACAAGATGAAATACCCAAAATGAGTCTTTCATAAAACTTCTATTCTTGAAGATTCTAAACTTCTCTTAAAATCGCGATAAAATCGTATAAGAGGAAATTCCAACTTAAAATGGCTATAACTTGCTCATTTTAACTCGGAATTTCTCGTATAATATATCGTTTTCTACCTACTCGAAAAGATCTACACATATCTAAGCTTATTTTCAGAAAACTAAGTCATTTGGGTTCCGAAAAAGCAGCGACCAGATTCCCCACGAATTTGCAAAAACTTGAGTTCCTCTTTTTAAATAAAACTCAATTGAAGACATGAATGTTCCAAGTATTTTTATAAACTTTTTGAAGATATATACATATATGTATTGACTCATAACAAATGGATGAAGTAAATGAAATTGTCTCAACTTATGAAATAGTAAAGTTTTAAAAGATTTTGAACTTTGAGATTTTGTTGGAATATTCATTTTACTTTTGAAAAGGTCTTAAGTTATTTGAATGAATATTCCTTTTTCTAAATTTAATCTCTTGTAATTACTTTAAACTCTTAAGGAGTGGTTTTTATTTTCTATACTTAGATTCCAACAACTTTTTAAAAGTAATAACAATTTCATAAAATGATGTTCTTATTTCTTGTAATGATTCCAAAAGAATTCTAATACTCGATGAAAAATAAGTTTGTATAAAACCTTTGTTTATTAAGAAAAATCGTTTCTAAGCATGTTCATAAGTTTTTAATAAAATCTATTTTCTACATCTATTTCTTTAGAAAGAATCTTTAATTTAAGAAAACACTTCCTCATTTATTTTTGTTGAGACAAAAACATTATGTTCATGCATGAATATGAATCATAAAATTATGGAATATATAGGAACATAAATAACTTAAAAGAATAAGCAAAACGAAATAAATCAAGTATTGGACGTTAGCTTCATCAAGGTACACCGGACTAGAAAAAACTAGTCCCGAAAAGGAAAGAAAATGTTTTGACTTGATGAGGACAAGTCTAGAATAGAAAGACTAGTCTTAAGAACAACTTGAAATTAAAAAATTGCAATGAAGTAAATAAATTACATGGAAGGTAAATAAATTGCAAGACAATGAGCTTATATGCTCTAAATAATATATATAATATATAAATATGTATAGCTATATAGATATATTAGATAGTTATGAACATAAAGGAACATAAAGGAATTGATATTATGAACAAAAACAAAGTATAAACCTATTGTTGCTTTTTTAACCTTCATGGTCTTGGAAAACACACATTAAGTTCATACTAAGTAGATGAACATAGGAACTTCTTGAAGAATTTTTACCTAAAAGAGATGAACTAAGAGAGCTTCTTAGAAGAACTTTCTTGGAGAGATTTGGAGAGAAATTTAAGTATAGAACTTATAGTATGGAAGAAGTGTGAAAGAAGTGAAAGTGTGAAGGGATTTATAGGAAAATGTGAGAGATAAATTGTGTTGATAAATAAAGTAAAAATAAAACAAATTGGGCGCAAATGGGGGCTGGCCGCTTGAAAGAGAGTGATGTAGAGTGAAATTTATTTTTTTGTCTTTTGATAAATTAAAAGTAAGAAATGGAGATGTGAAGTTATATTGGAAATGAAAATGTATAAGAATAGGTGTATGGGTTGTAAGAGTAGGTTATAAGAAAAAGTAGAGATAGGTGAATAGTGTAGAATAGTAGAAAATAGTGTATGTAAAAGTAGACATGACAATTAAATGCCGGTAGTAAGAAAATACGCGTATAAATACGATATCTGATATTTTTAGCTACCAAAAATTACAAAATTGATATTTTTGAAAATCTTATATTTTTACGCGTCTAACAGTATATTCGGAATATTTTTCCTATTCCGAGCTCCGAGACACGTTTTTCGAGAACTGTGTTCGATCGGGTTCTAAGGACACTCGAATTTTGCAAAACTGATATTTTTATATAACCTATAGCTATTACGAACTATTATAGCTAATTAATCAAACTTCGTTTTCTAAGGCTATGGAAAAAGGTAATGCCGGACTTAAGCGATTACGGTAAATTAGGGTTTTGTTGACTTTGGAAATCCAGTTGACTTCCAATCAGGGTTTAAACTTTAAATTTGAATCCAAAATTTCAGGGATTTACAGGAACAGGAGTAGGAGCAGGCATAGTTTATCAAATGGCCTTAAGCACTTGTGCCAGTTGCCCTAAAGTTGCTTGTAAAGTGGCTTGAGCATCGGCTACTGGTGGGTTTAGCGGCGATGTCGCTTGTTGTTCTCCCCCTACATTTGGTTCGTTAGATGCGCTTTGTTCCTGTCATCTCCTTCCTCTACCACGGCTGTTTTACGTTTTATTTAACTTAGTTATGTAATCTTCTAGTAACATTATTAACATTTTATATCGAGATTCGGAAATGTCAGAAATTCTCATACAAGCGAGTAATATAAAAGTAAAGTATAATTTAAGAAACATAAATAAAGAAATCTCAACTTCATAAAACTTAACATAATTTTTCATTAAAACTTCAACTGCAGGTACAAAGACCTTTACATTGATATTGAAAACAAAGCATAATGATTCAAAACATCATAATAAGCAACAACCATACACAACATCCCGGGACAACAAAAGCTACTATGACCTATCTTTCAAGGTCGCAACTACAAAATTCATATTGGACTTATGGGTCAAAACATAGGTCTCTCTTCCTTCCTGAAATTCTCATATTTTCTTTTTGTAAACTACTTCTTCTCCTTCTTCATCCTCGTTTCCTTCAAGTGAAATAACAACCACATTTTCTATCTCATCCACTTCTTCCTCATGGGGTGGGTAACCGATTTCACTTGGTGAGGTGGCTGGGCCATATCGGCTGTGAGGTAGTATTTCCTCATACACTCCCCACCAAAAGAAATGACTTTGAGCATCTTCTTGAAGCCAGTCCATGTGATCCCCTAACAAGTCATGAGCATAAACAAACAGATATCCAATGGGTTCTAGTTGAAAATCGTGAAAAGTCGATTTTCTTTCATTCCTTAAATACAAAAGCTTCTTGCAACATGGTTTGCCCCAACTTATAACAACAATCCTTCTAATGCATAAATCACTTCAAGCTCCGACTAACATTTCTTCCTTATAGGGCAATACTCTATGCCGATCACTACTTTATGCCATTCAGTGTTCATCAATCCTTTTTTCCACAAAATTAAACATCACTCGTATGGACTTAGGGTGACCAGCGAAAGCAAATCTTCGCATAAGACCTTAATTCTTAAATAGTATTCAACTAAAGACCCATCGGGTTGCTTACGCATTTGCATTGCCGCTATGCGAGCTTCACCAAGAGTAAGCTATTCACAAAAGAAGAAAGGATTAGAATTGTAAAACCAATACTACCCATGCTATTCTTATCTAAGCCTTCTTTATTTTATTCTTATCCTATCTTAGTCTCTTCTTTTTATTTCTCCTTAAGTTTATTAATTAAAATAATGATTGTAGATTCTTAACCATGCTCTGATACCAACTTAAACTGTCATGCCCAAAGGGTACCGTAAACGCAACAGTCCACCACACTCAATATCTAAACTCGTGTATGACAACCTTAGTCATCCCATGAGTTTAAACACCGGGTGTAAGGCTCGCATTCAACAAATAGGGAACCATACTTTAAATCGGAATAGCTTAAGGAGACATGCATAGCAATAAGACTGTAAGTCACAACAGTTATAGCCAAATTAATCTATTACATGATCTAAGGGGGCATACCCCTGTCAAAATATTAAGAGTTATTAAGTTCTCAAAAGTCTCTTACAACAACTATTATATATATATCGGTTAAGGAGATTCAATTAGAAGTCTACGCCTACATCTAGGTCCTGACTTATTCAAAAAGCTCCTTCAATTCCAAAAGTTGTACCTAAGGAAAGTGGCTTCTCGGAGATAGCCATAAATATTCATACTGCAATAGGAAACTATAGGGGTATAAGCTTACGAGCTTAGTGAGTTCCACTTCCAAAATTAAATACCCAACAAACAATATATATCAGGCAGGTTATATTAACAACCATATGAAATGCACAAGCACGTAAGCATACAATAGATAAGACTTTCCGAAAATCTTATGTTGAATGGATTTACGCCCTCCATTTTGGGTTAGGTGTTTCAAGCTCATACTACCATAGATTTCAATTTTTCTCATTTATATGGTGGTTGATATAGGTGCCCACCCACACACATTTTCAATTCCGGCCATTACGCCAATATTTGAGTTTACAGGTCCCTCGTTGCCCAACTATTATGCCTTCTTCCCACAAAGGTATAATAACATATGCAATGTGACTCACATATGGTATGCATGGCCAATTTGATTATAAGATCATGGCATATTAATTTAACAATTTATGGGCGATCATAGATATTGCAAACACTTCGATTCTATACTAAATCATACAAGTATTTACAACAAGCTCATTTCAATATTCTTATCATCGATTCACCCAAGTAGAAATCACACACACAAAATCAAATTTTTATCTTACCATAATTCTAATGCAAATAACATTACAAGCACAATCACAAGCATATAATTTAAAGATAGTTAACTTACTTTGCCATGGCGTGAAAATCCACTTAATCGTAATAGTCATCGAGAAGATCTAGTCCGTCTCTCAAGTCTTGTAATCAAAAGAAATAACTTTAGTGAATATTTCTATGAAGTTTGAATGAACTTATAAATTATATTCTAACAAGTTCGTCAAAATTCGTCTAAGAGGAGATTCTAACTTAAAACGGTCATAACTTGGTTATTTTAACTCAGAATTTCGAATATGATATATTGATTTCTACCTATCTGATGAGAGCTATCTATTTCTAGAGTTATTTCTAACAAGAAAGGTTGTTTGGTCCATGAACAGTAGGGTACATAATACTATACGAATTTCCTATTCCATAATTCAACTCCTAATTTTAAACCAAGCATTATACTAAAGCTTTGATAGATATTTAGCTATCATTATATCTTTTAAGACTCTATTATATACATATATAACTCAATATCATGTATGATTCATGGGTGTTGGTAAAGCTATTTCCGCATGTACTTAGATAATGCTTGATAGGATATATAAGACAATATTTTCCTAACTTTGTTTCTACCAAGTACATTATGTGTACATGCAAAACCAATAAGTTATCATCATGAATGTCTTGAAATGAACTATCTATATCTATATTCTTAATGATACGATATAAAAAATTCTTTTAGAAAACTTTTGCTTTGCAAAACTTTTGAAATTTCAAAACTTAAGAAAACTAGTTTTATTTCTTGCAAAATCACACTTGTTCTTACCAAAACTTTTTCCTAATGACCTATATGTCTATCACCTTCTTTACTTTAATGAAATTCTTTTTTTTTTGGAGTTGGTAAGTAGGTGTTTACATAGAGGGTTTACCTAGATACGGATTTTACAAGATTTTCAAGGAATGAAAACATTATTTAATCTATCTTTGGAAAACTTTCCTTGTTTTAGGAATATACTTTAATAAATTTCACTTATCCTTTTCAAAACTAGGTCTTTATTACATGTATTCCCTAGGACTTCCATTTTTCTATAAAAATCATTATTTTGACATTTGGAAATAGATGTTTAAATTGTGGTCATTTTCAAATCCGAATTTTGAAAGTTTCATTTGAGATTGTTTCCTTTGTAAAACTCATTTAGGTTTTTTTTTTTAGAAACCATTCCCTAATCAAACCTACTCTTTAAGGCTTCCTTTTTTTTTTTTAATAAAAATCTTGTTTTGGGGTTCAAAAATAAGTGTTTACACTTCAAGCTTCCCTTATTACGAATTTAAAACTTGTTATTGGAATTGAAACACAACTTTTGTAAACTTTTCCTTATTTTGGAAATATTCCTTACTATATCTAAGCTTTTCTCATCAAGTTCACTCATTTATGATATCTATTCCTAAACCCTTCATTTTTAATGTAAAATACACATTTTGAAGTCAAAAATGGCTTTTCTAAATTTGGTTCATTCTTTATCTGAATTTTCAAAATCATTTTGTTGAAACTAAAGTAGATCTTGAGCTTTCTAACGTTTTCCTACTATCATCATACTACTACAAGTCCTTTGTGGATATGAAATAAAAACCTAAGACATTTATGAACTCAAAACAACTAGATCTAGTTTATTATACTAGTTATAAATGCATGAAAACTATGATCATTATGTGGATATGATTAAATGATGAATATATGAACAAAACATTAATAATAATAACATAACTTAGTAAATAAACAAAGTAATAGCAAAATAACTTAAACACAAGATCTATAACATTGTGATGGCAAGGATCTCATGTTCAAGTGCTTCCACATCCTTAGCTTATAGCTCATGGGTATTTTTTAGTGAAATCACACATGAATGATCTTACCATTACATGTTTTTAAGGTAGTAAAGTATAGATCTATTACCAATTTGTGTTTGGAACAAGAAATTTGAAGAAAATATGGAGTGTGTGTATGGGGGGAGGTCACGATTTCTAGAGAGGAGAGGATGAGAGAAAGAAAAGTTTCGGAAGAGTTTGTTTAGATAAAAAGTGGAAAAGTGAAATTAAGTTGGTATAAAAGGGTATATGTAGAAAAGTGGATTAGGGTTTGTGTAATAAAAGAAAATAAATAAAACAAATTGAGAGAGGAAAGAGGGAGGGGGGCACCAATTCTACTAGAGGAGAGAGAGAGAGTTATTTTTGTTGTGTTGTATAAGATCCAAATTTAAATAAATAATTTAAGTAGTAAAAGTTGTATTGGAAAAGTCGTTGTAAGAAAAATGATGAAATTGTAAGAATAGCATGTAAGGATGTAAGAATAGGTTATGGGTAGTTGTACTTGATGAATAGTAGATTAGAAATCAAAAAGTAGATTAGACAATTAATATATGGTAGTAATGAAAATACGATAAAAAAATTATAACTATAACTTTTATAACCCGAAAAATTATGTAACTGATATATTTGGAAATCATATGAAATTACGAGTCTAACGGTATTAATAACATATATTTAATCATTCGAGCCCTAGGGCACGCTTTTTAAAGTCTATATCGATTGCGTTCGAAATAGGTTGAAAATTAGCTAATCTGATCTTTTTAAGCACCCTAATATTATTACAAACTAAACTATACTCTTCACTCGTATTTCGACTTCTTGGTTTAGGAATGCGGGGTTGCCGGATCTAAACTGCTAGGGTTTCTTAGGAATTTGTTGACTTAAAGTTTTCGATTGACTTTTCGATTTATGGTTTAAACTTGATATTACCCTAAAAATTAAGGGTTTACAGAAACTGTGCCATAGTCAACTACCCTAATCTTATTAGGGATTTCTAAGGTTATTAGGAATTCAAAAAGTCAGACATAAGTTATTAGGAATTCTAAATGACACACTTCTTATAAAAAGCCGATTGTGATTAATAATTATTTATTAATCTTAATCTTATGAAGATTAATAGATAATTAAATAGTATCGATATGGCCTAGGGCACATCACTAGCAATCTCCCACTTACACTAGGCTTGGATAACTCATGATCCGATTGATTCATTCTTTGTGTGTGACCATGTAGGTTCACTTAATGTTGACAGTAGCCCTAAAACACCTTTTTAGACCCATAAGACATAATTGGTCTCTAGTAAGACATTATGCCAATCTAAATTAAGTGAATATCGGTGATCCAACTTTTCCTATTAACTATTAGTTATTTAATCATTTTGTTACATGATATATTATAATTAAACATAAGGTGTGGACTAATACACTCTTATATTGTTTAATCACATATTTCTTTATTGTAGAGTATGACTGACTTAAACAAATGAATTGATAACTCCTTATCAATTCATTCGAGCATGGCCATGCATTTCTCAATCTTACTCACAAGAGGCCTAAAAGATATCTCTCTCAAATTAATAAGAAGAACAAATCTCATCTTAATCTCTCAACTTCCAATACATGATTTACATTATGCCCAATCTCAACCTTTATAATTATCCGGTTAAAGATAATATTTGATTGAGTCAAAAGGCAATATTCCTCATGTTGGAATCCATGGTGATTTCAGGTCTAAGGACTAAAACAACACTATAAATGAGAAATACTTATCACATTGATCCATATAGCATTCTCATATTTGGTCATTCCAATACAATGTACTTTTACATGTATTCATATGCTGAATTGATATCTCATATCCATCATAAGTAAAACATGATCATCATCCACCCAACATACTAGTCTTCATTCATTATTATTTCATATAATGAATGACTAGGGATAATTTACAATAAAGTTATTTCTCACCTTATGGTTTTACTATTAAAGTCACATACTGTAAATCCCTAAAGTTTTGTGATCAATTAAGCTTAAACCCTAATTAGAAAGTCAACCAGAATCCCAAAGTCAACAAAACCCTAGTCAATTGTAACCATTCAAGTCCGGCATTCCCGTTTAAGCAACCCTACGAAAGTAAGTAAGAGATGAGTATGTAGAATAGTTCATAATAACCTGAGAAAGCTTTAAAATATCAGATTAGTTAAACTGCGATTCGTTTTGAGTACGACCGGACACAGTTTTTGAAAAGCGTGTCCCGAGGCTCAGATTAGAAAAAAATATTCCGAATATACCATTGACTCTTAAAAATATAAGGTTTTCAAAAATATCAATTTCATAATTTTTCGGTAACTAAAAATATCAGATATCGCAATTATACGCGTATTTTCTTACTATCGGTACTTAAATTGTCATGTCTACTTTACATTATACTATTTACTACTATTCTAAACTATTTATCTATCTCTACTTTTTCTTAACAACCTACTCTTACAAACCATACCTCTACTTTATTATAATTTTCATTTCCAATACAACTTCACATCTTTCCTATCTTACTTTTCATTAACAAAAATACAAAAAATAAATTTTTCTCTTCCCATACTACATGAATTGCGCCGGCCACTTCTCTCCCCCTCCTCAAATTGTTTTAATTTGCAATTATTTAATTAACACAATTTTCCTCCCACATTTTCCTATAAATACCTCCTCTTCCTTCCACTTCTTTCACACCTTTCATACACTAAAATACTCTTTTCAAATTCTCTACAAGAATTCTCTCCCAAAGTTCTATCAAGTTTAGTTTTCTTAGGTAACATTTATTCAAGTTTCCTTTATGTTCATTTACTTAGTATGAGCTTAGTGTGTGTTTTCTAAACCATAAAGGTTAAAGAAAGCAACAATAAGTTCATACTTTGTTTTTGTTCATGAATCTAATTTCTTTTATGTTGCTTTTATATATATATTAACTAAATATATCTATGTAGCTATATATACCTTTTAGAGCATATAAGCTCCTTTGTTTTGCAATTTATTTACTTTCATGTTATTTTAAGACTAATCTTTCTAGTCTTAAACTTGTCCTCATCAAGTCAAAACATTTTCTTTTTCTTTTTGGAACTAGTCTTTTCTTAGTCTCGAGATACCTTGATGAAGCTAAGGTTCCAATACTTGATTTATTTTTTTACTAGCTTATTTCTTTAATTAATATGTTTTCTTATGTTTTCATAATTTTATGATTCATAATCATGCATGAAAATATTGATTTTGTCTCAACAAGATAAATAAGGAAAAGTTTTCTTAAAATAAAAATTCTTCTCTAAAAATAAAGGTAGGAAGTATTTTTTTTTTTTAACAACTTAGGAATTTGTCTTAACAAACTTTTCTAAAAATTCTAGAGGAGTTCATAGGAACTTTTGCAATACATATATGGAAAAAAATTCTTGAGTAAACAAAAGTTTTACTAAACTCTACTTTTTCATCAAATACTAGTTGACAACCACCAAGAGTTTCTTTTCATAAAAAATGGAATGATCTTAAGAAACAAGGAAATTGTTCCTACAAATATAAAGTTGTTATTATTTTCAAAGAGTATTAGAAACTAATCTTAGAAAATAAAATCATTCTTTGGGAATTTAAAAAGTCTAAGGAAATGAAATTAAGGAAAAGAAAAATACTCATTTAAAATAACTTGAAATATTCTCTAGCAAAAATAAAAGGAATTTTTAAAAGTTCCGCTTTTCCAATATCTTTAGTAAACTTTACCATTTCAAAACTTTTATGATTTGAGACAACTTCATTAGTTTCATACACTTGATATGAGTCAATAAATATATGTATATACATTTCAAAGGTTTTACAAACTATTATAATATCTATCTCTTTAATATGAGTTTTTGTTAAAGAAGGAATGCAAGTTTTGTGAAAATTCGTAGTGAATCTGATCACCACTATTTCGAAACTCAATGACTTAGTTTGATGAAAATAGTTTTAGAAATAGATAGATCTTCTCGACTAGGTAGAAAACAGTATATAATATGTGAATTTCCGAGTTAAAATGAGCAAGTTATGGCCATTTTAAGTTGGAATTTCCTCCAATCCGAGTTTACCGCGATTTTAAGATAGATTACAATTTTCAAAATATAAATTCTATGAAAGACTCATTTTGGGTATTTCATCTTGTTTAGGTGAAGAAGGAATCGAGATCACTTTCTCAGAAGACTACTTTGATTAGAAGCGATCGACATGGAGTGAGTTAATCCTTTACTAGTTACATTTCCTTGATTGTGCTTGTAATTAGTAACACTAAAAATAAAGAAAAGATAAATGAACAATTATTGTGTGATTTGGATTTATGATTGCCTGAATATAAG
Source organism: Combretum micranthum (assembly GCA_024138025.1). Classification (NCBI taxonomy): domain Eukaryota; kingdom Viridiplantae; phylum Streptophyta; class Magnoliopsida; order Myrtales; family Combretaceae; genus Combretum; species Combretum micranthum. The sequence goes on from JAMXBD010002446.1 coordinate 81,336, forward strand.
TTAAGAATATCAAAAGAGGAATTGATGAATAATTTATGATTTCTTGCAATGATATGATGAATATTGATTTGATCACCTTTAACTTGAACTTGACAATAATGGAATAACCTTATTGAAAAAGATTCATGTATATCATATTTGTGAGTCACATTTATTTCACTACTATTTTTCGTGTGGGGAAACGAAGAGTTGTAGTGGTGGCTAGTAGGAGCTAGAAAATCTACATGGACAAGTAGGAGCCGGAAAGTCTATAAGGCGAGCAGAAGCTAGTAAATCTGCAAATATTAATGGTCATATGGGCTTATAACCCCCCAACCTCTGACATGGAGGGCGTAAAATCCATGTTGCACATGGTTTCCAGTTAATCTTGCGTATCTTTATTTTCTCATGTGATTGGTGCATTCCCATATGATGGTTTAAATACTTGTTTGATATATGGAAATGTTTTGTAGATAGGAGTTATCTCACTAAGCTAGATTTGCTTATACCCCTATAGTTTTTTGTTACAATATGATTATCCATGGTTGGCACCGATGAGCTCCGTATGCCAGGTATGAGCCAAAGCTACTAGGAGTTTTTGGGGAAGTTATATGTGTTTAGTTTTGAGCATAGACTTCTAGGAAAATCTCTATAGTAAGCTTATGTTTTAGTTATATATACCTTGTTAATGGTTTAGTTAAACAAGACTATTTAAGACAGGGGAATGCCCCCACGAAGTTGTAAGAGATTATTATCCAAATGAATATTTCATATTTATTTATATAAGTTCTTGCATACTTTTATTATCTACTTAAATGTAATACCCCGATGAGTCTCCTACTATCGTGGAAGCACGCCTTGCATGTAATATCGAAGCTCCTGCACGACTAAGGTTGTCATTCATTAGCTTTAATATTATATGTGGCGGATTGCCACGTTTAGGGTACCCTCCAGGGCGTGACACATACTTTAATGACATAAGGAATAACCAATTTATTTAAGGAATAATACTTTATCAAAGCAAAAAGGACAATAATAACTTTGATAAAGAAAATGACTTGTATTATAAAGATAATAATTATTCAAATGCCATAGAATCCATATGGCTTAGTTAAACATAAGTTTAACCCTAATGCTTTGGTATAACTATCATGCTTAGACTATGAAGAGGCTTGGTCAATGGATCAACTACATTGTCATTTGTATGTACTCTACATATCTTAACATCTCCGCTATCGATGATCTCTTGAATGAGATGATAACGTCTGAGTATGTGTTTGGATCGTTTGTGTGATCTTAGTTCCTTAGCCTATGCAATGGCCCCATTGTTGCCATAATATAGGTCCACTGGATTTGAAATACTAGGAACAACTCCCAAAGAAGTAATGAACTATTTGATCCAAACTGCTTTCATTAGTTGGATCCGATGCTGCTATATATTCTGCCTTTGTGATAGAATTTGCAACAGTGTCCTATTTAGAACTCTTCCAGCTTACAATACCTCCATTCAAACAAAATACATAACCTAATTGCAATCAGAATCATCTAAATCGGACTGGAAACTGGCATCTATGTAACCAGTTACCATAAGATCAGTTTCCTATCCTCCATATGTCAAGAAGACATCCTTAGTCCTTCTTAAGTACTTTAGAATGTTTTTTATTTCTATCCAGTGACTCTCACCTAGATCTGACTGATACCTACTAGTGATGATTAATGCATAAGCGACATTTGGTCGAGTGCATAACATAGCATATATGATGGAACCAATAGCAGAAGCATATGGAATCTTACCCATGCGATCTCGTTTTTCCTTTGAAGCAGGACATTGAGTCTTACTCAATTTAATTCCATGCGACATTGGGAGAAATCCTCCCTTAGAATTTTTCATACTAAATCCTTTTAGTACTTTGTCAATGTATGCACTCTGACTTAGGCTATTGTCAATGTATGCACTCTGACTTAGGTTAATGGTCCTTCTAGATTTATCTCTACAGATCCTAATGCCTAGAATATAGGTAGCTTCACCTAAGTCCTTCATTGACAAACAATTTCCTAACCATGTTTTGACATTTTGTAATATAGGAATATTGTTTCCAATGAGTAGTATGTCGTCTACATAAAGCACCAAGAAAACTATTGCGCTCCCACTAACCTTTGTTTTCTAAGCACAAGGTTCATCTTCATTCTTCAAGAAATCAAACTTTTTGATTACTTCATCAAAACAAAGATTTCAACTCAAAAATGCTTGCTTCAGTCCATAAATGGATGTTTAAAGCTTGCAAACCTTATGTGAATTCCCCAAACTGTCAAAATCCTTAGGTTGTGTCATTTACACAACCTTAATGAGGTTTCCATTCAAAAAGGTAGTTTTAACATCCATTTTCCATATCTCATAGTCATAATACGCAACTGTAGCAAAAATAATTCTTACAGACTTAAGCATGACTATAGATGAAAAGGCTTCGTCATAGTCTATACCATGAGTTTGTTTAAAACCTTTTGCAACTAGTCGTGCTTTGTAGGTATGCACTTTCCCATCCATGTTAGTTTTCTTCTTGAAAACTCATTTACACCTAATAGTTTTAACACCATTAGGTGGATCAATCAAAGTCCAAACTTGATTATCATACATGGGTTGCATTTATGATTTCATGGCTACTAACCATTTCTTAGAGTCAGGGCCCTTTATTGCTTCTTGGTAAGATGTGGGCTTATCTTAATCTATGAGCATTACATCACGATTGTCAGTGATGAGAAATCCATATCTCTCAGGCTCATGACGATTCCTCCCTAACCTACACAGGCCTTCAACTAGTGGTTTAGGCTCAGTAACTACTTGTGAGTCTGATTGAACATCCATCATAGAAGCTATGTTAGTTTGTGGTTCTCGAACTTCTTCGAGTTGTATTTTACTCCCATTGTTTCCTTTAGAGACAAATTATCTTTCTAGAAAGTGACCATTATGAGTAATAAACACTTTGTTCTCAGATCGGTTGTAGAAGTAATATCCTTTTGTTTCTTTTGGATATACTACAAATAAGCATTTATCAGATTTAGGTGTCAACTTGTTAGACACTTGACATTTGACATATGCATCACAGTCCCATATCTTTAGAAAAGACAAATTGGAACATTTACCGTTCCATAACTCATATGGTGTCTTTTTAACTGATTTTGATGGAACCCTATTCAATGTAAACACAATAGTTTCTAGGGCATACCCCTAGAAGGATATTGGAAGATCTATCTGACTCATCATTAATCCAACCACATCTAATAAGGTTGGATTTCTCCATTCAGAAACACCATTCCATTGTGGTGTTCCTGGAGGAGTTAGTTATGAGATTATCCCACAATCCCTAAGATAGTCAGAAAAATCTTGGCTTAAATATTCACCACCTCGATCTGATCGAAGTGTTTTAATATTTTTACCAAGTTGATTTTATAATTCGTTTTACAATATTTTGAACTTTTCAAAAGATTCAGATTTATGCTTCATTAGGTACACATATCCATACCTACTAAAATCATCAGTAAAAGTAATGAAGTACAAATAATCTCCTCTAGTAGGTGAACTCAATGGTCCACATGCATCTGTATGTATGAGGCCCAACAAGTTAGAAGCTCTCTCACTTTGTCTAGTAAAAGGAGCCTTTGTCATCTTACCCATCAAACAAGATTCGCATGATTCATATGATTCAAAATCAAATGAATCCAAACCCTCATCTTGATGAAGCTTTGATATGCATTTCTCATTAATGTGTCCCAAACGACAATGCCAGAAGAAAGTCATATTCAAATTGTTAGATTTGAATCTTTTGGTATTTATATTATTGAAACTGATTGTATTTACACACTAATAATTTTCCCTTTGAAACAATGGTGTAATACTTAACCGGTCAGCAAAATCATCGGGTGCAATGCAGTATTTTATGGAAAGTCCAGGTTGTGTCCATAGAGAGCTAATAGCTAATTACTAGAAATCGAATTTTACCATAATTTAAATAATTAGAAGTTCAACTTTTTGATTAATCTATGATAATTTAACTAAAATTTACTGTGAAGAACCAAAACCATATGTTCTAGCAACAACAATGAGGGATGTAAGTTTAGGAGATATAGATAATATATGAATAATGTATTTATATTCTCATTTGAAATGATTTATGCTTCAAATTGATAAATAAAATTGATTACTTGGGATTTAATCAAATTCACTAAGAATTACTCACCTCTCGGAGTAGCAATATCTTTCACAGCAGAAACTATCCTACCAAGGTAATTTATCTATGATTAACAGTTTAATAGCAATTTCCTCTCACCAAAATTACTATCCTAGTTATAATTACAAAATAAGCACCACCAAGTGACCTAAATTTGTAATCAAACCGCATAAAGATCAGTGAAACCTTAAGTTCTATCACAAGCTTGCATATCCCTATGACAAGTTTCATTCAAAAAACTAAGTTTTACCTGTGTGGATTATTAAATCCCTCTCGAGTGTCTCTAACCCTATCTATCTAATCTATGTTGATCAAGCACAAATTAAATAGATTATAAGAAGAAATAATTAAATTCCCAATTAATCAATTCCAATATCAATATAATTCATGTATCATTCCATCAAATCCATCTATACATATTCATAATAATCAATGAATAACAATATCTCAATATACAATCAAGCAATAAAATTGATAAACAGAGATTGAAAACACCTTAATGGTAATTTCACTTCATAATCTGGAGTCTTCAAATCCATAATCCCATCAATATGGGCATTGCTTAATTGTAGCTAAACCTTACTCACTTCTAAGTTGCTAAAACATTAGGGTTTTAGTACCCTAAAGGAAAAACTAACTCAAACATTTGCAAATCTCTCTTTTTCTTACTTTTCTAATCAATTTCAGAATGTATCTCTAACAAGGAAACTTTTAATTTATAGACAAAACGTTCAGATGTTTCATCAAATTTTTGCAGTTACAAAACATATGCCGATGGTTACAACTTCTACACCGGCGGCTTACAGGCGGTGTACAGCTTGTACACTGGCAGCTTTGGCTTTAGTATTAATGATTTGTATTCTGTGGATGATGTATGCCGGCTGGCCAGATTCAATACAAGGCCAACTGTGCAGGTGACAGCCCTTAAAAAATCAATCCTGTGGATGCTCTAAGCCATCTCAACATCGGCGGCGTTGATTTCCAGAAAGCTGGCGTACAAATGAAATTGCAGAAGCTGGCTTATATCCCTTTCTACACTGGCACTTTGAGCCAGTGTTAAATTATTGGCTTTTGATCTTCTTCATACGCCGCTTCAAGGCCGGCGACGTATAATATCAAATTTATCGACCTTTGATTTCTTGATTCTGTTCCTTGTCAAGGCTGGTAGAATGCCGGCAATGTAGAGGTAGTGTTGAAGCTTTAATATGTTAATCATCCTTTAAGCTGGCTATACGCCGGCAGCATATGATCCAGATTAGCCGCGTATCCCCTGAGATTCTTCAATATCTACTCAGATTGCTTTGTAATGCTTTCCTTTGATAACTTTTGACCTGAAACATAAACCTAAATAATCTGAGTACCAATTATGGAAATTTTTATGAAATTCAACTCAAATTAATCACTAATTGCTTGTTAAAGTTGTGTAAAATATGATCTTATCAATTATAAATGGACTTATTATCATATTCATCAAAGTTTAGAACATAGAGATCATTCATTAAATGAGCAAATCCATAAAAGATGTCTCCATGATGGATAGAGATTGTATAATTCTTAATAACAAATCTAAAACCATCCTTATCCAAACATGAAACTGAAATAATATTACTGCTCATAGCAGGCACATAGTAGCAGTTACTTAAAATTAAAGTATGTCCAGAAGGCAAAGTTAATTCAAAATTTCCTACACCTAATGCACCAACTTTTGCTCCATTAGCCACACGTAGGTCCACTTTGCCTTTTTCTAATTTTCTACTTTGCTTGAGACCCTGCACATTTACACAAATGTGAGGGCACATTCGATATCTAATACCAATGATGTAGAAGAAGATAAATTGACTCATATAACATAAATACTTGAAGAAGTAGTCTCACTACCCTTCTTCCTTTTTATATCCTCTAAGTATGGCTTGCAATTCCTCTTCCAATGACCTGGATCATTACAGAAGAAGCAAACCTCTTCCTTTGTTAGTTTAGCCTTAGGCTAGGTTTTGAGCCTTTTAGTGTTGATCTGACCTTTTGCTTTGCCCTTTTCCCTAACATTAGCTTTCCGCTTTTTGCCTTGTCCCTTGCTTATTATATGCATTTTTTCAACTCTTGGAGCATCAGCAGCTAGTTCATCAAGGATTGGTTCATCAATAACATATAACTTCCTTTCATGCTTAAGAACAATTATAAATTTTTGGTGCCAATCAAGAAAGTTTGTGGTATTCAGTTTTTCTTTTCGAGAATTAATCACAAGGTTGCATTGTTTGTTGCCATAATCTATAAACAGAGGTATGCAAAGTTAATTCTCCTTATATAAGCCATTTTACATGCTTCCACTATTTTATCAAATCAATAACCCTCAAATATTAATTTGGAAACCATTTTAATAACAAAGTTTCTTAGTGGAATAAGATTCGTATTTCACCAAATATTGAGTCAGTTGTGGCATGACACTCAAAATTTAGTTATTTAGGTAGGAATCCCTTCCCAATTACATCATGTGGAACTCTTATTATTAGGATTGACATCACATGTCTTGGCCTACTAATCCCATTCAATCACATAGGCCCAAAACCGTTTTGATAGCCTATTTAAGTCTAACAATTACACATGTGAATAGCACCATTATTCACCCTGTCTGACTAGGATAGTCTATTGCACTTTGCTTTGGCAAAACCTACAATTGGACGATCTAAGCTTTAACAAGTGTCAAACCATGGAAGGCATTTTATGGCTTAATATTATGTGAGGGATTTAAAAAGTTGATATGTCATATTGCTTTCATATTTGATTGATAATAAGTATATTAGGTTGTAAACATGGTATCACATACATTTACACCTATCATCATATATGAATAACACTTATAAGAAAAAAAAAATTTGTCATAGCATGGCCCTTAATCTATATTGATCTTCATAAGCCAATGTGAAGATCAATGGTCCCAACTTAAGGTGAAGATCCATCAGGGATCTAGGTTGTAAAATTTCTTGTATCTTCATGATGGTCCTCACATCTTCCATCTCCATGGATTAAGAAAATTTTTCATTTACAATAATGAATAGATACAGAGAGATTTCTACTACAACTTAGCAGAAAACTAAATTACAACAAAATAAAAACGATACGCAGGCTGTATTTATAAAATTACAACTCATTAAAAGAAAATGAATAGAACCTACCAATCACATAGGTCTTAGAGCCATGCTATTCACTATACATATAAAATAAGCACACTGAGAAATCATACACATAACTCATAACACTTCAAAAGCGTGTTATATGTTAAAAAATTATTAATTAGTGCTTATTCAAAAGAAGTTGTGCAAAATTTTAGGGGTAAATGGGACAAAGTCACTGAAACCTAGACGAAAAAGTAAATTTGAGTAAGGGAAATCCTTTTGAAAAATTGAAACTCCCTTTTCAAAACCTTTTAGAATTGTTTCCGAAACATTCATGAAAATCTTTTTTTAAAACTCAAAAATGTTCATCAAATTAATAATTTGTTTTTATAAACAATCCAGATTTGTTCATCATATATGTAAAAGACCCCAAGAATCTATTATACAAATCACGCACAAACAGATTTAATTTACAATTAAGAACTATTCAGGAAATTTTTTTTCTATAATAATCGCAGATCAAAGGAACAGAACAGATCCAATCTGTTTTCCCATGAGGAGATTTGCTGCTGCTTATGCGTCTGATATAAATAGATCCAAAACACATCCAGTAGTGCAAATAGCGCCAAAAAGCAATATCAAAACCAATTTCATAAAATGGACGCAGAAATCGGATAAAGGTACGTGGATCTCATCCGCATAGTGTTGACATTCAAACAAACCAAGTCCGGCGTGCGCAAATAGTACCAGAACAGACAAAAACGTACATGTTCTATATATATATTATATATATATATATATATGTATTAATAAAAACTGGCGTCCTACGCAGAACGATCCAGAAGAGGGGCAAAACAGATCCATCAGGAACGCTGTTAAAAATTTTACGAACTGTATTGTTTCCTTTTTCAAGAAAGCTGTTCCCTTTTTTTTTTTTTTTTTTTTATAAACACACCTGCAGTGCAAAACTCATCCAATCCAATATCAGACATCGTAATTTTCTTTTGATAAAATATTCGTTTCATAAATATAATATATATATATATATATCTGCATAAAACCTTTTCAACAGATCATACATATCAATATACATATATCATATGAAAAAGAAGTTGATTGAAATTGCAAGTGGCTCTAATACCACTGTAAGGGATTTAGGGATCAATACGTAGTGGAAATATATTTTCATTTTCAAATAAAACGAACCCTAAATCCTCAATTGCAGATTCATGTGATTCAATCAAATTTAAATGGATAGTATTATCTTTTTGATGCTTTAAAATACTAGAAATTTGGATCTGAGATGTTGCAAATGTGAATACCCTCTACTGTATCCACACAAATGAATTTCCAATAAGATCTTTGTGTGTGCTAGCACGTAAGAACAATTTCTAATTTTTGGGAATCTCTCTTAATAGGGTTTCTCACTTTTTGAGTTAAAGAGTTTCTCTATAATTCTGAACTATGTTCTATTTATAAGAAACTGTGCCATAGTCAATTACCTTAATCTTATTAGGGATTTCAAAGGTCATCAGGAATTCCAAAAGATACATATAAGTTATTACGAATTTCAAATGACACACTTCTTATAAAAAATGATTGTAATTAATTATTATTTATTAATCTTGATCTTATTAAGATTAATAGATAATTAAATAGTATCCATGTGGCCGATGGTACATCACTAGCATAAATAAAGAACACAATTTCAATCTTCTTAATTTTTGTCAACTTGATTTGGTCCAAACCTTTCAATTTACTATTGATGATGGTGGTACTTGTGGTTTTGATGACTCTTCAGACAATTCTCCTACTCCACCCACCAATACTTCATCAACTTAACCATCTTTGTCTACTCTCCTTACATAGCCCCAAGGCCCTACTCACACTCCTACCTTTCAACCAACTTTTCAGTTGCACTTATTAAGATTAATAGATATTAAACAGTATTCATGTAGCCTAGGGTACATCACTACCATAAATAAAGAACACAATTCAATCCTCTTAATTTTTGTCAACTTGATTTGGTCCAAACCTTTCAATTTACTGTTGATGATGGTGGTACTTGTGGTTTTGATGACTCTTCAGACAATTCTCGTACTCCACCTACCAATACTTCACCAACTTAACCATCTTTGTCTACTCCCCTTACATAGCCCCAAGACCCTACTCACACTCCTACCTTTCAACCAACTTTTCAGTTGCAATCTCCATTTTAATTTATACAAGTTGAAGAAAGACTTGTTCAATTAACTTAAAAACCAATTCTCACTTTCTCCAAAAGGAAATCCCTAGTTCTATAGGAGAAGAGTAAATTAGCTATTATTAATGAAGACAGTGATGATGAAAAAGAGGATGAGAGAGTAGAGAGGGATAAGGATGATGATGATTCTAATAATGGTGGAGTAGATGATGATGGGAATAATATAATAAGGGAAGTGTGGTGCAAATGAAGAAAATGAAGGTGATGATGCCGATGAAGGTGTCATGGTAAGGCAATCTACCGAAGCTACTACTGAGTAGGAATAAGGAGATTATCAGACTTATTATGATCTTGAGAAAGAATTGGAAGTTGATGATGATGTTGAAGCTAAATCTCCTTCTCAGATGGATTAAGGTTGAGTCATTTCTATGCGTACACCGAGTGGAGAAAATATGGAGATTACTTTTGACCAAGTGGTTGAGATGGCATATTAAGAAATGGCTAGAGATTCACTAAAACTTTGATAGACTTTTCACTTAAATGTTTTTTTGGGAAGACTATTTTGTAATATTATTTCTTCTAATAAGACTTCAATGGTTGATAGTCTGATGCATTGTTGATATGTTATGCATTGTTAACTATTTTAGATAGATTTTTTTTATTAATCATTTAGAATGATGTTAAATTGCTATTGACTTTCCATATATTGTTGTTGAACTTGTTTTGGTTATTGAATTTTGATTTAAGACTATTAAATTTTTAACAAGGATGATGATGAATAATAGTTATGACTTCCTTCTTACAATTGTGATTATGATTTGAACCATGACTTCTCTAGTTCTCAAAATTAACCATGAGAAAAAATGTGTAAACCCCCAAGTTTTGAATTCAATTAAAGCTTAAATCCTAATTAGAAGTCAACTGGATTTCTAAAGTCAACAAAACGCTAGTTTACCGTAACCGCTTAAGTCCGGCATTCCTGTTTAAGAAACTCTAAGAGAGTAAGAAAGAGTTTAGTAAGTAGAATAGTATGTAATTATCTAAGGAAGCTTAAAAAGACCGGTTAGTAAAACCGCGACTCGTTTTGAACCCGATCGGACACAAATCTTGAAAAATGTGTCTTGGAGCTCGGAATAGTAAAAATATTCCGAATATACCATTAGACTAGTAAAAATATAAGATTTTCAAAAATATCAATTTCATAATTTTCCGGTAATTAAAAATATCATATATCGCATTTATACGCATATTTTCTTACTACCGGTATTTAATTGTCATGTCTACTTAATATTACACTATTTACTACTATCTACACTATTTATCTCTCTACTTTTCTTACAACCCATATACCTATTTCTTACACATTTTCATTTCCAATACAACTTCACATCATTCTTTCATATCTTACTTTTAATTAATCAAAAGACAAAAAAATAAAATTTCCACTCCTTTCTCCTCTCAAAATAGCGCCGGCCACCCCTCTTTTTCTTCCCATTTGTTTATTTTCAATTTATTTAATTAACATAATTTTATTCCCCACATTTGGCCATAAATAACAACACCGCCCCCGCGCCCCCCACCCCCCCCCCCCCCCCCCCCCCCCCCCCCCGCGCAAATACTTCCACTTCTTTCACACCTCTCTCTACTAAAGTTACTCTACAAAAATCTCTTCAAGAAATTCCTCCTCAAGAAGCTCTCTCAAGTGTTCTTTTAGTTAAATTTCTTCAACTTTCATATGTTCATTTACTTAGTATGAGCAATGTTGTTTTCTAAAACCATAAAGGTTAAGCAACAACAATATCATACTTTGTTTTTGTTCATAATCTACTTTCCTTATGTTGTTTTTATATCATAACTATCTAGTATACTATATAAACTATATATATTATTTAGAGTATATAAGCTCATTTGTTTTGCAATTATATTTACTTTCCTTGCAATTTATTACATTCATTTATTTTTAAGACTAGACTTTCTAGTTTATACTTGTCCTCATCAAGTCAAAATATTTTCTTTTCTTTTGGGACTAATCATTTCTTAGTCCCGGGATACCTTGATGAAGCTAAGGTTCCAATACTTGATTTATTTCTTATTAGCTTATTCTTTCAAGTTATTATGTTTCCATAACTTTATGATTCATATTCATGCATGAACATAATAATTTTTGTCTCAAACAAAATAAATAAGGAAATATTTTCTTAAGATAAAGATTCTTTTCTAGAAATGAAAGTAGGAAGTAAACTTTTCTAAAACTAAGAAGTCATTTGAACAAACTTAGATGAGTTCATAAGAAATTTTATACATGACAAAGAAAAGATTTTTTGAAGTAAACAAAGATTTTACAACAACTTTACTTTTCTACAAATGATAGAAATTCTTTTTCACTAATGATCACAAGAAATAAGAAATTATTTCTTAAATGAATGTTATTACTTTCAAAAAGTGTTGGAAGCTAAGCTTAGAAATAAAAATCATTCCTTAGGAATTTAAGAGATTATATTAGGAAAAAAAGATATTTTCAAAGCAAAATGAATATTTCAAAAGTTCTCAAGTTTCAAAATCTTTAAAGACTTTACTTTTTCATAATTTGAGACAACTTCATTAACTTCATACATTTGTTATGAGTCAATAAATATATGAATATACATTCCAAAGTTTTTACAAGCTATTATATTACCTATCTCTTCAAATGAGCTTTGGATAAAAGAAGGAAAACAAGTTTATAAAAATTCGTGGTGAATCTGTCCGCCACTTTTTCGGAACCCAAATGACTTAGTTTGATGAAAATAAGTTTAGAAATAGATAGATCTTTTCGAATAGGTAGAAAACGGTATATTATATGCGAAATTCCGAGTTAAAATGAGCAAGTTATGGCCATTTTAAGTTGGAATTTCCTCTTATACGATTTTACCGCGATTTTAAGAAAAGTTTAGAATCTTCAAGAATAGAGATTTCATGAAAGACTCATTTTGGGTATTTCATCTTGTTTAGGTGGAGAAGGACCCGAGATCACTTTTCCGGAAGGATTACTTCGATTAGGATCTACCGACATGGAGTGAGTTAATCTTTACTAAGTTACATTTCCTTGTTTTGTGCTTGTAAGTAGTAGCACTAGCAATTAAGAAAAGATAAAATGAATAATTGTTGTGTGACTTGGAATTATGATTGATTGAATATAAGTTAAGAATATCGAAAGAAGGTTTGATAAATAAATTGTGATTCTTGTATTGATATGATGAAAATTGTGTTGATCGCCTTCAACTTGAACTAAACATTATTTGGTTAAATATATATTGAAATCAATTCATGCATATCATACTTATGAGTCACATTTGTTTCACTACTATTCTTCGTGTGGGGAAACGAGGAAATGGTAGTGGTGGCTGGTAGGAGCCGGAAAGTCTACATGGGCTAGTAGGAGCCAGAAAGTCTACAGGGCGAGCAGGAGCCGGTAAATCTGCAAATATTGATGGTCGTATGGGCCTGTAACCTCCCAACCCTCGACATGGAGGGCGTAAAATCCATGCTACACTTGATTTCCGGTTAATCATGTGTATTTTGTTTGTTCATTGATTGGTGCATTCTCATATGCTTGATTAAATACTTGTTTGAATTATGGAAATGTCTTGTAGATGGAATTATCTCACTAAGCTAGTTTTGCTTATACCCTTATAGCTTTTTGTTACAGTACGATTACCTTTGGTTGGCCCCAAGGAGCCCCGTATGCCAGGTACGAGTTTAAGCTACTAGGAGTTTTTGGGAGAAGCTTTATGTATTTAAGTTTTGAACATAGGCTTCTAGGAAAATCTCTATAGTAGGCTTATGTTATAGTTGTTATTATTTTGAAGACTTCTAAAGCGGGGAATGCCCCTAAGATGATGTAAGGATATTATTATGAAATCTTATGTTTATTTATATAAGTTCTTGCTTGCTTTTATTATCTACTTAAATGTAATACCCCTGTGAGTCTCCTACTATCTTGGAAGCACGCCTTGCATGTGATATCGAAGCTCCTGCATGACTAAGGTTGTCATTCATTAGCTTTAATATTATATGCGGCGACTGCCACGTTTAGGGTACCCTCCGGGCGTGACAGTTTAAGTTGGTATCAGAGCAAGTTTTAGATAAAAGATAGTAGAATAGACTTTAAGTTAGATAGTAAGAAGTTAGAACCTAAGCTTAAGATCTGATCCTCTTCTTGTTCTATTTTGATAGCTAACCTTCCCGAAGTTAAGGAAAAATCCCGAATTTCCTTAAGGACCCAGATGAGACCTTTGTGAACTACCGTCTTAGGTTGAGAGTCCTATGTGAAGAATTTGTTAGTTGGAAGACCCAGAACGCCCAAGAAATGTTTAAGTTATGGAGGAAAGGTTTGAAACATTCTTTATGGAGAAACTTGCCCAAAGAACTAAGATTCGATGCCGTAAGCAGACGAAGGTGGAGTGACGTAGAGGTTATATACGTGGTAGAAAGAATGATGGTTTTTATGTATAGAGAAACCATGCTACAAGAGATGACCTTCATCTTAAAGGCGGAAGGAACCCGACAGGACCCAGACTTCCGAACTTGGAACAAGTTAGGACCCCTTTATATCTATGCACATGATGAGCTGGCAGACACACGATTGGCTAAAGGCGGACGCGGAAGAACGATTCTACTGGTATGCCGCCTACAGACGTATTGTCCCCATGCCATCAGAATGTAGCATCCAACCAAACTCCATCGGAATGCAGTTGGAAGTAATCCCAGACGAAGATTTCATCATGGAAGATGCCCAAAGGAATGAAGGAAATGGAGAGACAGAAGGTGATCCTGAAGAAGACCCCAGCGAAAACCCAGAACCTGAGGAAAATCCATCCGCAACTCCTTGGGAACATAGTCCCCTGATTCCCAGTCCGGTACCCCGCGAAGGTTGAGTCAGGACATTCCCATGGAGACAGTAGCAAGAAATAACCCGGTGATGATTTGACTCAGAGGAAGAAGGAAGGAGAGATGACCAGCAATGGAGGAATGATTTCGATCCAAGTGGATTTTTGAGAAGCCGATCTCAAACCCCTACCATAGCAATGGCACCTGAAGGAGGAGATCAAGAAGAACAAGAGACAACAAACGACACCACTCAAGGAGAAAGGACTTCCATGCATGAAGAAGTATGGCCGTCTCAGGCAGAAATCACCTCAAGGTATAGAGGAAAAAGGATGTCCGTGAGTCAGTATTTGCGACAGTTTGTCAAGAAGCATAGAGGTTCCACTAGTCGAAGCATGAACCCAGCGCCATCCAGGAGGAAGATTGAAGAAGGAAGAAGTGAAGGAAGATGAGCACAATCCAACAAGTCCAACCAAGCCTTTTCCTAGGAGTCGAATAGGCATATCTTTGTTATAATGCATGAATGTTCTTATTTTTAATGATGTGTTTTAAGTATTTCCTATTTTGAACAATTATCTTTTGTTGAGAATGGTTCTAACCTTCTCAAAATATGTAAGGGTTATCACCCTCTTTTGTTTTAATGCAAGGTATTCTATGTTTGATTTCATGATTTTTGGATTTGATTGCCTTGAATATTTTCTATGCAAATTACGATATTTCCGATCTCTTTCCAAAGATTTAAGAAGTCTAAAACTAGAGTAATTAACAGACGAGGTAGGAGAGGTAGAAGACGAACGACGCGCCTCTAATAATGTTCCAGCTGAACCAGAAAATCCCCAGCAGGACAACAAGCAGCACCACCAAATCCCCCACAAAACCAACAAGGTGATGTTTGGGCTGCAATAATCAACTAGCTGGTCTAGTCAACAACTTCATGCAGCATGCAAAACATGCCACCTCCGGCTGCCAATGCACCAGAAGCGACAGTTGAGGCACCTGCACCACCAGAAGCTGAGTCTCAAACTGTTCCTTTACCAGCACCCGCCGCCTCGACCTTACCGAAGTTCCCTACCAGACTTCATCAAGAGCAATAGATACTTTGATGGGAGTTTTGGAAAGCCAGATGAAGGAGGACTGGCTAGCACAGATTGAAAGATCGTTTGCCGCATATGAAGTACCCCATCATCTTCGCTTGGATTATGGCACATATATGTTAAGGTTCAACGCCAGAATATGGTGGGAATCAAAAAGTAGGGAATTGCTGACCGGTGACCTGGGCGACCTTCCGAAGAGAATTCCTGGAAAATTACTTTCCTGGAAGTTTGAGGGTACAATACAGTGGAGATTTCCTTCACATATCTCAGAAAGGAAGGATGGTGGAACAATACGAGATGGAGTTCAGTCGTCTACTTCAATATGCGCCAGAATCCTTCAGGCACAGTGAAGAATTGAAGAGGCAGTCTTCCTGAGTGGCCTAGACGAAGATTTGAGGATGCGTCTGGAGGAGTTGGATCTAAGGACCCTCCGTGAGTTGGTTGAAAGGGCTCGTATTATAGGGAGCCAAGAAGAGGAAAAGCAAGGCACCTGAGAAGCGAACCTTTGTGTTCGGAAAAAGGGCTCAAGATAGCTACAGCCCCAGCTTCAGAACAAAAGTTTAAACCCTTCAACAGTTACAGAGGAAGTGCTAGTGGTAACAAGGAGGCATCCGAGGTCAAAGTGACATGCTGGAAATGTAAGAAGGAACACTATCCGAAGAGGTGCCCCTTGCTTCAACACAAATGCTATTTTTGTGGAGACCCTAGCCACAAGATCGGTGACTGCCGAAGAAGGCTTCCACCGTTTGCTTTGTATGTAAGCAAACTGGGCACTTCGCCAATGAATGCCCACAGAGAAAGAATGCCCCAGCAGACCGTTTGGTTCAATGGGAGGAGCTACATCGGCGAAGAATGGAAGTGGAGGGAACAACTCGAACCGTTCTGGAGCAGCTGTCCACGGAATGAGATATACAACTTGGAAGGACAGTGGGTATGTGAAGAGTCGGATGATGAAGGAGGAGTTAGCAGCCATGGATGGAGATTGTGGCCCAGATTTTGGACTGGTGACAGGTTAGAATCAAAACTCCTCTACCTTTGATGCAAGTTATTAAGTATCCTGTGTTCAAATCTTATGCTAGAAGTATAAAGTTTTATACCGCAAATAGCTTAAGTATACCAGCTTCATGATTAGTATAAAATTCGAGTGCAGGACATATACGCATAGCTAGTCAAACCGCTTATGCTTTGTTCGACAGGAGCTACATTCCTTTATCACCGTTAGCCTGGCTAAACAAACTGGTTTACCCATAGATACTATCGCTACCGGTTTTCGAGTTAAGACCCCCACCGGAAGCATAGTAACAACTAAGGAAGTGCTTAAGGATTGTCCATGGAGATACAAGGAAGTTACTCTAAATGTGACCTGATAATCTTGGAAATGAGCAAGTACGAAGTAATCTTAGGAATGAGTTGGTTAACATCCGTTAAAGCCCTAGTGGATTGTAGACGCAAAGAGGTGAAGTTTAAGGATCAAGATGGATGTGAAATAGTGTTCAGGGGAGAATCCACGGTGAAGTTGAACTCATTTGAGTTAATGGATGATGAAGAGATCAACTTATGTATCATGGACGAAGAAGAAAAGGAGAAACCTGAGTTAGAATCCATACAAGTGGTTAAGGAATTTCCAGATGTGTTCCCTGATGGATTGCCTGGATTACCACCCAAGAGAAATCGATTTCGAAATCGACTTATTGGTAAACACAGAGCCAATATCAAAGGCACCCTACCGGATGGCACCAGTAGAGCTTAAGGAGTTAAAGACTCAGTTGCAAGACTTGTTAGATCAAGGTTTTATCCGACCGAGTGTATCGCCTGGGGAGCACCAGTGTTATTCGTGAAGAAGAAGGATGGTTCCATGCGCTTATGCATCGATTATCGGGAACTCAACAAAGTCACCATCAAAACAAGTATCCACTCCCAAGGATAGATGACCTTTTTGATCAGCTTCAAGGAGCTAGCGTCTTTTCAAGGATTGACCTACGATCAGGATACCACCAGTTGAGAATTAAACCTGAGGATGTACCTAAGACAGCTTTCAGAACTCGCTACGGACATTACGAGTTTCTGGTAATGCCTTTTGGATTAACCAACGCACCAGCAGCTTTCATGGATCTCATGAATCGAGTATATAAGCCCCTGTTGGATAAGTGCGTGATAGTCTTCATCGACGATATTCTAATCTACTCCAAGACACGAGAGCAACATGAGGAACACTTAAGAATGGCATTACAGACCTTGCGTGAGCATAAGTTGTACGCCAAGCTGTCTAAGTGTGACTTCTGGTTGGATCGGATATCTTCCTAGGACATGTCATATCTGGAGAAGGAATATCGGTGGACCCTGAAAAGATCAAGGCAGTGATGGATTGGAAGCAACCTAAGACTGTGACTGAAGTGAGAAGTTTTCTCGGATTGGCTGGATATTATAGAAAGTTTGTAAAGAATTTTTCTACCATCGCCAAACCCCTCACACAGTTAACTCAGAAAGATGAGAAGTTCATTTGGACAGATAAGAGAGAACAAGGTTTTCAAGTTGAAGAAAGGCTTGTATCTGCCCCAATCTTAATTCTACCAGATCCCGAGAAGCCGTATACGGTACACAGTGATGCCTCAGAAATGGTCTTGGATGCGTATTGATGCAAGATGGAAAAGTGATCGCTTATGCATCACGACAGCTTAGGCCTCATGAACAGAATTACCCCACTCATGATCTGGAGTTAGCCGCCGTTGTGTTGCACTTAAGTTATGGAGACATTACTTGTATGGACAAAGATGCGAAATCTACACCGACCATAAGAGCCTCAAGTATCTATTTACGCAGAAGGAGTTGAATATGGCAACGGAGATGGTTGGAACTCATCAAAGATTATGACCTTGGGATAAATTACTGTCCAGGGAGAGTGAACGCAGTTGCAGATGCCCTGAGTAGAAAGAATTATGGAGAAGTAGCTACCTTGCTCACGGATAAGAAGGAGCTAATAAAGGAATTTGAAAGAATGAGTATCGAATTCATAGGGCAAAGTGTGGAAGTGGAAATCGCCAGCCTTGTCATGGAACCCACCTTAGTGGAGAGAATCAAGGAGGCCCAACGATATGACGAGACGATTCAGAAGATTAAGGGAGAGGTACAAGAAGGAAAATACACCGACTTTACCATAGATGAGGATGAAGTGGTAAGAATGAAAGGAAGGTTATGTGTCCCAGATGATGAGGATATGAGGAAGGAAATCATGAATGAAGCACATCATTCAGGATATCCATGCATCCAGGAGGAACTAAAATGTACCAGGACCTGAAAAGCCACTACTGGTGGAACGGCATGAAGAGAGAGTGGCAGATTTTGTGCTAAAGTGTCCCACATGCCAACAAGTGAAAGTGGAGCACCAAAGACCTGGAGGACTTTTGAAACCCCTGCCGATACCCGAATGGAAATGGGATCAAATCACAATGGATTTTGTGTGGATTGCCAAGAACTTCTGCAGGATATGATGCTATTTGGGTCATAGTGGATCGATTGACAAAGACAGCACATTTCCTCCCAATCAACATGACATACTCCATGGATAAGTTGGCAAGGATATACATAAGGGAAATAGGCGATTGCATGGAGTGCCCGCGGAATAGTTTCCGACGAGACCCAAGGTTTGTGTCTAAATTTTGGACGAGCTTACAAAGATGTATGGGAACAAAGCTACACTTCAGTACTGCTTATCACCCTCAAACAGACGGTCAATAAGAGGACGATACAAACTTTGGAGGATATGTTGCGAGCTTGTGTGATAGAGTTTAAAGGTAGTTGGGACGCACACTACCTACCTTGGTAGAGTTCGCCTACAACAACAGCTACCACCACGATCCAGATGCCACCTTATGAAGCGTTGTATGGAAGACGTGTCGATCACCATTGTTCTGGGACGATGTAGAAAAGTTGAGCATCGACCTGACTTGGTACAAGATGCGGCCGACAAGGTGCGGATCATCCAACAAAAGATGAAGGAAACAAGATAGACAAAAGAGCTGGGCGGATATGAAGAGACGTACGCTTGAGTTTGAAGTTGGGGACCATGTGTACTTGAAAGTAAACCCCATCAAGAGTATTCACCGAGTTCGGGCACAAGGAAAATTGAGCCCACGATATGTTGGACCTTTTGAAGTGCTTGAAAGAGTAGGAGATCTTGCTTATCGTCTGGCACTCCCTCCTAACCTATCTGGAATTCACAATGTATTCCACGTATCAGTTCTACGGAAACATGTGTCAGATCCTACCAGGATTGCAGAACTGGAACCAGTTCGGTTGAAAGAAAATCTCACATACGAGGAGCACCGATTCAGATCCTAGATCACAAGGTGCAGAAGCTTGGAACAAGGAAATCAAGTATGTGAAGGTTCTATGGAGAAACCACTCGCATGAGGAAGCAACCTGGAGGCTGAAAGCGACATACGCCAGAAGTATCGAGTTTGTTCGAAGAATCAGGTATGAACTTCAAGTTTTGAGGAAAAACTTTCTTTAAGGGGGTAGGTTGTAAACCCCCGAAGTTTTGAATTCAAATTAAAGCTTAAACCCTAATTAGAAGTCAACCGGATTTAAAGTCAACAAAACCCTAGTTTACCGTAACCGCTTAAGTCCGACATTCCTGTTTAAGAAACCCTAAGAGTAAGAAAGAGTTTAGTAAGTAGAATAGTCGTAATTATCCAAGGAAGCTTAAAAGATCGGTTTAGTAAAACGCGACTCATTTTGAACCGATCGGACAGTTCTTGAAAAACGTGTCTCGGAGCTCAGAATAGTAAAAATATTCCGAATATACCGTTAGACTCGTAAAAATATAAGATTTTCAAAAATATCAATTCATAATTTTTTTGTAATTAAAAATATCATATCACATTTACGCATATTTTCTTACTACCGGTTTAATTGTCATGTCTACTTTACATTACACTATTTACTACTATTTATATTTATCTCTCTACTTTTTCTTACAACCTACTCTACAACCCATACACCTATTTCTTACACATTTTTATTTCAATACAACTTCACATCTTTCATATCTTACTTTTAATTAATCAAAAGACAAAAAATAAATTTTCCACTCCCTCTCTCCTCTCAAAATAGCCGGCCACCCTCTTTTTCTTCCTATTTGTTTTATTTTCAATTTATTTAATTAACATAAATTATTCCCACATTTGGCTATAAATAACCCCAACCCAACCCCAACCCCCACCCACCCCACATTTAGTTTATCGTAACGCTTAAGTCCGACATTCCTGTTTAAGAAACCCTAAGATAGTAAGAAAGAGTTTAGTAAGTAGAATAGTACGTAATTATCCAAGGAAGCTTGAAAAGACCGGTTTAGTAAAATCGCGACTCATTTTGAACCCGATCGGACATAGTTCTTGAAAAACGTGTCTCGGAGCTCAGAATAGTAAAAATATTCCGAATATACCGTTAGACTCGTAAAAATATAAGATTTTCAAAAATGTCAATATCATAATTTTTTTGTAATTAAAAATATCATATATCACATTTATACGCATATTTTCTTACTACCGGTATTTAATTGTCATGTCTACTTTATATTACACTATTTACTACTATTTTATACTATTTATCTCTCTCTACTTTTTCTTACAACCTACTCTAACAACCCATACACCTATTTCTTACACATTTTTATTTCCAATACAACTTCACATCATTCATATCTTACTTTTAATTAATCAAAAGACAAAAAAATAAATTTCCACTCCCTCTCTCCTCTCAAAATAGCGCCGGCCACCCCTCTTTTTCTTCCTATTTGTTTTATTTTCAATTTATTTAATTAACATAAATTATTCCCCACATTTGGCTATAAATAACCCAACCCAACCCCCACCACCACCCCCCTTCCCCCCCTACTTCCACTTCTTTCACACCTCTCTTCTACTAAAGTTACTCTACAAAAATCTCTCCAAGAAATTCCTCTCAAGAAGCTCTCTCAAGTGTAGTTCTTTTAGGTAAATGTTCTTCAAGACTTTCATATGTTCATTTACTTAGTATGAGCTTAGTGTGTGTTTTCTAAAAACCATAAAGGTTAAGAAAATAATAATATGTTCATACTTTGTTTTTTATTATAATCTACTTTCCTTTTGTTGTTTTTATAGTCATAACTATCTAGTATATCTATATAATTATATATATTATTTAGAGCATATAAGCTCATTTGTTTTGCAATTTATTTATATTCATGTTATTTTTAAGACTAGTCTTTCTAGTTTTAGACTTGTCCTCATCAAGTCAAAACATTTTCTTTTTCTTTTGGAACTAGTCTTTTTTTAGTCCGGGATATCTTGATGAAGATAAGGTTTCAATATTTGATTTATTTTCTTATTAGCTTATTCTTTCAAGTTATTATGTTTCCTTATGAGATTCATATTCATGCATGAACATAATGATTTTTGTCTCAAACAAAATAAATAAGGAAATATTTTCTTAAAATAAAGATTCTTTTCTAGAAATAAAAGTAGGAAGTAAACTTTTCTAAAACTAAGAAGTCATCTTACAAACATAGAGGAGTTCATAAGAAATTTTATACATGACAAAGAAAAGACTTTTTGAAGTAAATAAAGATTTTACAATAACTTTACTTTTCTACAAATGATAGAAATTCTTTTCACCAAAATAAAATAATCACAAGAAATCAAGAAATTATTTCTTTAAACATAGAAGTGTTATTACTTTCAAAAAGTGTTGGAACCTAAGCTTTGGAAATAAAAATAATTCCTTAGGAATTTAAAGAGATTACTCATCATAAAAAACTTGAGATATTTTCAAAGCAAATTGAATATTTCAAAATCTTTAAAGACTTTACTTTTTCATAATTTGAGACAATTTCATTAACTTCATGCATTTGTTATGAGTCAATAAATATATGAATATACATTCCAAAAGTTTTAACAAGCTATTATATTACCTAGCTCTTCAAAATGAGCTTTGGATAAAAGAAGGAAAACAAGTTTATGAAAATTCGTGGTGAATCTATCCGCCACTTTTTCGGAACCCAAACGACTTAGTTTGATGAAAATAAGTTTAGAAATAGATAGATCTTTGTTTTGAAAGTAGAAAACGGTATATTATATGTGAAATTCGAGTTAAAATGAGCAAGTTATGCATTTTAAGTTGAAATTTCCTCTTATACGATTTTACCGCGATTTTAAGAAAAGTTTAGAATCTTCAAGAATAGAGATTTCATGAAAGAGTCATTTTGACTATTTCATCTTGTTTAGGTGGAGAAGGACCCGAGATCACTTTTCCGGATTTCTTCGATTAGGATCCACCGACATGGAATGAGTTAATCCTTTACTAAGTCACATTTTCTTGTTTTTATTCTAATTGTGCATCTAATACTACTGATAACTACCCCACTAACTTAAATGATTTTATTTGGATCTAAGCTGGTTTTTTTAATTTCATATTTACTAATTTACTTTCTTACATATATTTGTCATTTCTATACCAGCAACCATGCTCTGATACCAACTTAAATTTGTCACGCCCCGAGGGTATCCTAATAATAGTAATCAAGAACCACTTGATTACATTACTAGTTTACCTTCTAGGAATGACATGATTTCAATAAACAGGATCTTTTAGTTGCTTGGATAGGATAAACAAATATATAAGACAAAATTAATAAACAACTATCATAAAATAAGATATTACAGATCATATGCCTTATGAATCCTTAAACCTCAGCTAATGATTCTAATGCACATTAAATACATCAAAAGGACTAATAAAGATATAGATATTCTAATCCTATACTAGTCTTTAAACTTCGGGCTTCTAATCTCTCACCGGGACCATGCTCCTGCTAGTAATGAGCCAGGGTCGTAGAGTGAACCTGAAAGGACTGTGGGAGTGTGAGCTAAAACACAAGCTCAGTGAATAACTAGAACTTATTACATATAACATACAAGTTGTTTAACAATCATATGAAATGCATCAATCAAACAAATGAACATTACAAGCTTGGATAACCCGGAATCCAAACAGGATGAAGATTTACGCCCTCTCATCGGGGTTGAAGGATCACAATCTATGATCTACCTACCCAGGAGAGACTTAAGCTTTCAGGAAATATTATTCAATTTAATTATCTCTTCAAGCTTATCATGTTTCATCATTTACTTCCTGTTTTAGCTTTAGAAACTCCACTAAGTGTTAGTTATTTCCATGTAATACCATAAGCGGCGTCCTTCGTTTACCATTTAGTTCCTATGGTATTAACAGAACAAAGGTAATCTTGCAATTAACTAATAGCTCTCCGGCCTAGATAATTCAAGCAGTACCAGAGATCCGAAAAACTAACACGTAGTAGGCTACCACTTACTCAAATGCTTTTTATGCATAGTATGCAATGCATGATCATTTTCCTTTATAGTACCAGTAGTTTTTAGTCAATTTGAAGGTGATCAAGCATTACAGACACTCAATCATATTCCATAGACATTACCAAGATACATGCATCTTTGTTATCACTTATTTTAGAGTGACATGGCAATCAATGTAATACAATACACAATCTTCACAATTCAAACAATACACCAATTTTCATTATCTTTTTATTTAAGATTCACTACTGGTGCAAGCACAACCAATGTAATAAGACTGAGTTACTCACCTGCCCATGCTATTTAATCCTAGTAATCTTCAGGAAGGTCCTCTCCAATACCCGAGTCACCTATTGAGATAAGTAATATAGTCATTAATTATACAAGACTATACAACCTAGTTCCTATGGATATTTAAGTGTCTTAATGGTTTGCTGGGTTTCTGTTTTATACTTAACTAGTTTTTTTTTTTGGGGGGGGGGGGGGGGGGGGGGGGGGGGGGGGGGGGGGGTGGGGGTGTGGGGGTGAATAGCCTTAAGTTTTAAAACTATTGTAATCACAATTTTTATTTAATTGATTTTGGTTGGATACTTGAATCTATTGATTGGGTACTTGAAAAGTTTAATAATTTAGTTAGTTCAAAACTATTAGTTTTCTTTTTAATTACTTAATAAATTTTTCTTATAGAGTATAGATATTCCTATACTCACAATCTTGGATTATCTAAATTTCCATTGTTATCTATTCGTCTACAAATATTTATTTAAATATATACTTAGTATTTACTAAACTCATAAATTATAGATATATATATATATTTTTTTTCTATAAATTAATTAAATATCGACTTAATGAAAATATACTTACTAATCAAAGGATTTATTAATTTAATTATAACTATTTTCGAAATTTTTCTCTTTACCGTAAATAATAAGAATATTATAATTATTAACAATAATAATAGTAAAAATAATAATAATCAATAATACTAATAATAATAATAATAATAATAATAATAATTCCGAAATAGATAAGATAAAATAATTACTTTTCATAACATTAGTAATTATAATAATTATCTTATACTTTAATTCATAATATTACTAAAATACTTTAGTCTTAAATTCATATTTAATATTATTTCAGAAATAATATTTTCAAAAATTCTAGAAATTCTTTTAATAATATTAAGAATATTAATAATTATAGTTAGAAAAATTTATACGTAAATTACTTAATAAAAGTAATTTATATTTCTAAAAATTCTTTTTGGATTAATATTAATAGATTAAATTTTTAAACATCATATATTTAATAATGCTAGAAAATAATTTATTTTAAATTTAAATAAAAATTCTAGTTTTGTATTACTAAACTCTAATATTACTATTCACATTTCCAGAAAAAAAATAAATGCAGAAATAATAATAATAATTCTAAAATTACTTATATATTAATTATTCTATAATTAAATTTAATTAGTTTCGTTTTCCCTTTTTTTTTTTAATTTGGCCGAGAGGTACAGGGTGGAACACGTTTCGTGTACCTGCCCGTGTTCATCGGGGAAACACTATTCATCTTCTTCCCGATGAGCTGCGGTCGATTCGGGCGATTCCAACGTCAAGAGGTCGAGTTTTTGGATCCTATGAACTCCTAAGACATTAATCTACTTGAATATCCAAAGAAAACAACAAAATAACAACATGTTACCACTTTCTGGAATCATCAAGCTTGGTTAGGGTTAAGAAAGATTACCTTCATTGTGGTTCTCGGTGAAATCGAAGCTTCTAATGGACTTGGTTAGCTTCCTAAGATGTTTAAGAGTCAATATCAATCCTTAGAATTGAAAGAAAACACGCGAAATGAGATCGACTTACCTTAGGCTCGTTTTCACGCGTTTTTTCCAGTTTTTGTTCGAATTTTTCAAACTAGGTTGGATGATGTGTAGAAAAATCAGTTCCCAGGTTGATTCAACTACCAAAGCTAAGAAGTTTGGTTTTGGAATGTTTGGGATAGATTAGAGTCCGTTTGCTTGTCTATCCAAGTCCCTAACATGCATATATATATAAAAGAAAAAGATAGATGTTGGCTGCTCGTTTTTCCTTCGTACATGATCTTAATTGCTTCTGTTTGTTGTTAATTCAACAACTTGTTTTATTTCCATAAATGTGTGGGTGATTTGGCCGGTTTGAATTGGTTAGGAGGAGATTTACATTGACTTTGGATTGCATTATTAGAGAATTTCGGCTCACCAACTTTAAGAAGATCACAGCCCTTCAAAACAAATATAACGTCTCCTGTAAGTTGTATATATATAAATATTAATTAAATATTATTTAGTTAAATTTCCGGGTAGTTTATTACACTATTAGGGTATATTTTAGCTAATATATGTAGTTTATATACAAAAATGTCTTTAATGGATCTACAAGATTTTAGTTTAGCAAACGATACAAATTTAAGTTTTATTTTTACATTTATTTGTTTAAGAAAGGTTTGCCTCCGTGATTTAGGCTTTATAGGCTTTTTGGGTCAATTTTCGTTTCAGGCTCAATAAACTTAAGAAAACCCTAATTCGAATACTGATATGATTCAAATCCATGTTTGAGTCTAGATCTAAGTTATATCTATCAAGACTCTAAATGGGGGCCTAACAGGATTTATCTAAAGCTATCATATCACGTGTGCACCGTAACATGAGAGCCGTCTTGTATGTCAGAGTATACAAGACTCTATTTATTTATAAATATTTATCATACAAATGATATAATATATTACAGTATTTCAACTATGGATTCCTATTTTTCAATTTCCACCAAGATCGCAGAGAATCGGTATCCCCCACCAAATAGTGAAATTGGGTTTTCAAACTACAACATACAAAATTCAAAATTCATTTAATTTACATTCTAAGTTCATCATATCCTATATCTCTATCTTCAATAGAGTTTGTTGGAGAAGCTCTCTTCACACATTCCTAGCCAATCCCAGCTAGTAATATTCTGCACAAAAACTGTAGGGGGGGTGAGCGAACCACGGGCTCAGTGAGTTCTTCCTACTATACCGGTCACGCAAGTTATCAAACATTAATTATACACTCATGCAAATCTATCTATACCCAATATGAATGCATACGTGATGAATGCAAGCAACACATCTATGGGGGTCTGGAACCATAGATGATGTAGATTTACCTGTCTACACTTCAGTTGTCTCCATACTTACCCGCATGGGACACCTCGCCTTAACCGTACGAGGCTGCTGGTGGTTTCGTCCATCCAGACTCCCAATGCTTAACGCCATTGGTAACAACAAATATTCCCCAACGTGTTCACGTGATTTACGTTGGTTCATATTTAAATATATATAATGCAATTTAATGGTCATTCTTACAATCCATCACCAATCTATGGTGAATCGAACAAGTAGACCCGACTCGGGTAACATCTACTGCAAAAGAACCATCACTATAAAGGTGAATCCGGCGGATAGACCAAATTCAGATAACATCTATGCCAAGTGACCAGTGGACCAAATTCAGGCCACATCCATTGTCACAACAATACTCAGAAATGTCCCATGTTTATCTATAAACTCTTTTAGCACAAATTCTTCCTTTAAAGGATATAAAAAAACTGGAATTCCAAGTCGGATTTCTCGAAATACATTTCGAAATACTCTTGATTCCAAAATTGGGACATTTCCTACAAGGGGATCAAGCACATGCGACGAGTATATCCAATTAGTTTAGTCGAATAATTATCTTTATCCATTTATGCAGGTGATCATGCGGATGATAACACTCACATCAATCAGTCATTCCATACAAGCAATACAATCAACATAACAGCAAGCAGTAGCAATCACAAGCAAATAGTAGACTCAGAATTCCCTCACTGTGGTCCTCGCCAAGTTGTTGTATAAGCTACTGGCAATTCGAGAATGGATCTATTTTTCCTATGAAAGGAAATAACAGAGATTTTATTATTGAATTATTTCTGTAAGAGACTTCCTATAATTTAAAGGTGTTGATCTCTATCGTCGGATATTAAATTAAGTCCGTTATATTAATTACTGTATCGTTAAATAATTTATTTGAATCCTCATAGGTGTCTAATTATTCCGTATCGGTATTTGATACAGTTTTTATTAAGGTTTTAATTTCTATAGGAAAGAATATTTATCTGTTATTTGTTTTATTTTGTTTCTCTCGGTTTTAATTGCTATTTATATTTTTATTCAAAGGATTTGTCTTTTCTTAAGTTCTATGCTTTTAGTAGAAGATTTTTATTTATCAATTATTTGCTCGTCAACCTTATCTGTCTCTCAAATTGGTATTTTCTTTATTTAAGGGTATTTTAGTACCTATAACTTTCAAAAGTTATAAAATAGTATGTAGATGTATCAAATTTCTATATACTTAAATTTTATTTTTATTGCAAAACAACTAAGTTTAATACTACAATATTATCAGTAATATTAGTTTGAAATGTTAATATCAATATTAGTAATAAATACAAGTATAATAGTAGCAACTATCTTCATACTATTAATAAATAACAATAGTGGTGGCAAAATAACATTAGAATTATTGATAATGTATATAGTAACCTTAATGTAAAAATAACAATATAAATAATCCTAATGACTCGTGATAAAATATCAATAATACGGAATATTATAAACAGTAGTAATAATAATAGTAATAATCAAACTATATTAGTAGAAACAGCAGTAACCTTAGTATTAGTTTTGAGATTGAAATTAAGTCAATTTCTATTTGCGATTTCTTATTCGTTTTAAATCGATTTCGTTGGATAAATAGTCGATTTGATAGTACTCAAAGAGTACTTTGTATTAGTGAAATTATTTTTAAGGAAAGACATTTGTACAATTTTTAAATTTATGCAATACATGCATAGACTTCAAGTAAATTTTAACAATTGTAGTCAAAACTTGTTTTGATTATCTAACTCATTTCTAATCCGTTTTTGACGAATAAATAGTCGTTTTCATAGTATTTTCGAGTACAATCCATTAGTGGTGTTAGTTTTATCAAAAAAATCATTAAGGGGACGAAAAAGATAGGAACAGCCTGCTCTGCTCGCACAAGTCTGGTAGCAGTAGTTTAATTTTTGTTTTTGCAATATCTAATTCATTTCTTATCCGTTTCTAACAAATAAATAGTCGATTTCATAGGATTTTTCGTGTCTTTCCATTGGTGTGGTCGTTTTTATCTTAAAACAAACACATCAATACAGTTTATTCATTCTTCCTGGTATATACATAAGTTATTTAAATTTCAATTTTGCTTTGTCGTAGTTTAAATATGGTTTTGGTTTTTCCTTTCTAAGACTTGAATTTCTACATTAGAAATCTTCAAGTTGATGTATTTATATACTAAATAATTTAAATTACATAACTATATGGTTAGATCTATTTTGGGTAAGTTTATAAGATAATTTCTAGAGATAAAACAAAATTAGCACTTGCATTATATAATTCTTACCTTGTTGGTGGATGATAGATAGGGTTTAGTTCTCCTTGATGAAAGTGATGATCTAAAGAGGATAGTAAGGAAATGAGTATCTAAGAAAAAAATTAATCTAGCTAAACTAACATATATCTATTTGATTTTCTTACCTTATTGAGTTTAGATTCCAATTTGAATCTATGATAAACCAAGGCCATTCAACTTGGTTTTTGATGTTGTTGAAGGAAGGGATTGGTGTTCCTAAAGTGGTTGATATTTAGATAAAAGATAGGAAGGAAAAACAAGGGTTTTCTACTTGGTTTTAGGTCTCTTCAAAGCTGTCCAAGTGGGGGAAAACACCAAGGAAAAAGGGCTGTTCGGATTTCCTTTTGTAGCTAAGTTTTTAGAGTAGATTTGGGGGAGTTTAAGGCTAAATTTGTGGCTAACTCAAACCTATAAATATGTACTAATGTTAGGTTAGAGTTGGGACAGAAAAGAGGGCATTTTGGGCTTGGGAAAATACAAATTCCAGTTGTTTTTCGGGTAGGAATTTCATGCGAATTTGAGGATGATTTTTGATGAATTTGTATTGAATTTGTGGCTGATTTCTAGGAGCTTTAATTGTGTTTGTTTTCTAGTTAATTAAGGTTGCTTATGTGTGGAAAATAGGGGATCCATTTGCAGGAAAATGGGTCAAAATCGAATCAAAATCTAAAGTTGAAATTTGAAACTCTGCTGCAGTCCTATTGGTTGTAGTCCTTCTATTGTAGCTGTTGTTTTGGAATTTTCTAGGCCTACTGGAGCTGTTTTATTTCTTGTATTGAATTGGAATTGTATTGTATTTAATAAGTGTTATATATGGAGTTTTGAGATTGGTTGGAGTGTCATTATCATTTGGAATTTTGGGAGCTCATGCGATGCAAGTTTGGCTGGACGGAATTCAACGTGATCTGCTGCTGAATTCCCACTGCATCGTGACCTCCCTGCTCTATGAAAAAGTCTGCACCGTTCTGTTGTCCCTGTAGGGTATCCTAACGTAACAGCCGCCACATATAAGTAAGACTTTCGAGTTCCTACCGGGGCCTTCGGAGTTAAGTAGATGTAAAGCGTTCCTTTAGACAATAGAATACTTCAACAAATGGAGTTTAAACAGTTTAATGAGGCATGCTTTAGCCATAGATAATAAACCAAGAGCATAATGTTAAAGTTTACAAAATCTAAGGGGCATTCCCCGCAAAAGAAAACAGTCTATTACAGTCATCAGAGTCCTTAGTTTCAATGGAAGTTATACAAAAAGAAATGAATCAAAACTTCTATAGGAAACTCCTATCTCCGGTACCTGCGCTGTGGCTTATCTTGGCCTAAGCCATATAAACTCATGTTGCAAAAGATAGAAACTATAGGGGCGTAAGCTAACTAGCTTAGTGAGTAATACTTTCATAATACAATTAAATACAATCATTCAAAAGTGATTACTCAGCAAGTGTATGCACCATACAAATGTGATCAACAAACATATGACCAACGGAAATCATATGTGGATGGATTACGCCTCCATCCCGGGTTAGCAGATTAACGAATCCTGCGGTACGACCGTTTAAGCTCTCGGCAATGATTAAAAGCTCGTTTTTATGGATCACGATTAACCTCACATTCGTTTTATGGATCACGATTAACCTCACATTCGTTTTATGGGTCACGAAAAACCACCAATGCAAATGCTCCAACCCCATTGTGACATGAATGATCTCAGTTTATAGTCGGAGTCGAATAGTCATTAATTCAATTCTTTAAGTGACAACAAGTATACGCAGACATTACATAAGATTCTAGTAAAACAGTCAATATCTTAACACCGGTTTCGATATACCTTAAGCTCCATTTCACATATCAATAATCATACAACATAAATAATTCCACATTACCCCATCATGCTTGTACAATTCCTTTTATCTTTGCCTACATCACTGTGCAACTACATTACATTCACAAGCATTAATGAGAGTGGAAGTAAACTCACTCGGCCATGGGACACCAACTTCTTAATAATAATAATCGGGAGGTAGAGTGTCGTCCTGCTCGGAATCACCTACCAAACAAGAATAATCCCTATGAGATTCTCACCATGTAATTAAATCAAACTATACATCTAGACTAGTTGAATTCGGATTTCTCGCTATTTTGGAAGTTCCGACTTAAAACGGCCATAACTTGGTCATTTTAACTCGGAATTTCGCAAATTTATATCGATCTTCATCTACTTCGAAAGATCTATCTAATTCAAGTATTAAATCCAAGTTTTGAAAATATAGGGTCACGGAACAGTGGGATCAGTTCTGTCCCGCAATTGACCCAATCTCGAAAATTTGCTTTGCCTTTGATAAAAAGTATTCCTAGATGATGATTCATGCATGAATGATATGGGAATGAATACTAATGTGTATGCATGTAATGAACTCAATATGTGCATGGTCATGATGATTTTTGTAGTAATAAACTTTTAGGAACTCCTAAGTGTTGGGGAAAGTTTCATAAACTAATTCTAAGAAGTTATTTTCCCACATTATACTCCTTAGGGTTTCTTTGGTTTTTAATCTTGTAATCTACTTATTATTTAACTAAAAATAGGTTCTCAAAGTCTATAATAGTCATGGCCTCCATTCATGCACAAAAATTCACATTTTTCATTTGGCAAACATGTTTTCAATTAAGCTATTTGTAAAAATCCGAATTTTTCCAAATTTTCTTTTCTTACATTTTTCTTAAGGGAAATCTAGTCTAATGCATTAAAAATTGGGGCTTCAATGTATACATTATCTAAGGACTTCATTTAGCTTATAAAACATTCATTTTAGACTTAAATACTAGTGTTTATTTAGGCATTACACAAAGTTACGAATTTGACTACACAATTAAAGTCAACACTTTTCATTCTAACTTCACCTCTTGTTTTTCTTATTTTTATTATGCCTAACTCATCTAAACTCATGAAAATAATTCCTTCAACATGTCTATTACACATACCCTTCATTTTTCTTATGAAATATAAGTTTAAAATTGATTTTGGAGGTCTTTAGGGTAGGGTTTCCATTTCATCCGAATTTTCAACTTTCCATATCTAACAAAGTCCTTCCTTTTTCAATGTTCTTGCCATCTATATGTGGAGA
The DNA here is from genome assembly GCA_024138025.1 of Combretum micranthum. NCBI lineage: Eukaryota > Viridiplantae > Streptophyta > Magnoliopsida > Myrtales > Combretaceae > Combretum > Combretum micranthum. The sequence goes on from JAMXBD010002446.1 coordinate 113,823, forward strand.
TATACTATCTAACATCTCTATACATGAACAAGACTTCATTTTTATGATCAACAAAGCACATAAACAAAAATGAACCTATGATCATGCATGTACATAAAGTGGTGAATGTCTAAACCTTAGATCTACTACATATGATGTATATAACATGGATCTCATGGCATGAACAACAATATAATACAAGATCACTACTTTATATGCATGAACAAGATGAAATCTTAACAAAACACATCTAAACACTAGATCCATGTCTTGTGATGGCTTGACATTCTTGTTCATGCATTTCCATGTCCCTAGCATGAGCATCATGGGGTTTTGATGAGGAAATACACAAGATATATCTTTGCCATTACAAGAATAGGAGAAACAAGGCTTACATACACATACCAATGGAGTCTTGAAGTGAAATGGAGAAGAAACAAAGTTGGAAATGTGAGGAAGGGGAGGGGGAGCAAACTCACGGCACAATGAGGGTAAAAAGAGAGAGTTTTTCTCTTTTTCAAAAGTTAAAATGGAAGAAATGAAGAGAGAGAGAGAACATTTAGTATATATACTAAAGGAATTAGGTTTTAGTTAAATAAAAGAAGTAAAATTAACTCAATTGAGGGGGAGCAAGAGGGAGGGGCGCCGGCCACATCAAGCATGGAGTGTGTGTGTGTTTAAAATTTGATTTTTTTGTAATTTAGTAAATGAAATTGTAATAAATGTATAATTATTTAAGAGACAAATTTTCTTGGAAAAGAAAATTGAAATGAGTAGTTGTAAGGATGTAAGAATAGGGTATGGGTAGTGTGTAGTGTAGGTTGTACTTGTGAATAGTAGACAAGACATCTACTTTACCGGTTGTTCCGAAAACACGGGAAAAGCTATAACTGTAATTTTTATAGCTCGGAAAATTATGAAATTGATATTTTTGGAATCCTTATAAAATTACGGTTCTAATGAATATTCCGGAATATTTTTCTGAATCCGTGGCCCGGGGCACGCTTTTCCGTAATTGGGCTCGGGAAGGCCCGGAATTGAAAAATTCCCGAATTTAAAACTTTCAAAGGTTTGAAATGTACTTTGGAACAACAATTCAAATTCATTCACTCCAAAATATTTATTTTACTATGAAACCGAAGGAAAGCCGGATTTAGGGTTCCTAGGCTCCATTCACTAAACTCAAGCTGAGCGGATTAGGGTTTCGTTTACAACTCCTGGGGTTTTCTAGCTACTGAGAATTTCCGGGGTTTACACTGTTAATTTCTAGAGGCTTTGTTACGTGATGGATGAAGACTCTTCTGTTCTAGTTGACCATTGCGGAGTTGCTGATGTGTGGAGGAATTTCCAGCGTGAACATGAAGCTGCGGCGGTCCTCTGTTGCTGCTGTACGTGTAGAACTTCTACACTTTGTCCTCTGTTTTCTCAAGCTTCTGTGCGTGTGGAAGGTGTGTGTGTGTGTGTGGAATGCAGTTGGATGTGCGTGGAGAAGCTGCTGCTGGTCTGTCTTGCTCGGTGGAATCCCTGCTGCTGGCGCGAGTGGAGTGAAGCAGTTGCTCGGGAAGATGTCAGCAGCGTGCGTGTGTGGATGAAGCTGCTGTGCGCGTGGAAGGTTGTTCAGCGTGTTGAAAAAAAACATTCAACGATTCTCCTTTCTTTCCAACCGACCATTGCTTGTTCCCAACCGACAATTTCTTCAACGTGGAGCCCTGCTCATCTGCTGCTGCTTGCTACCTGGTGCATGAAGTCATCGGTTACTAAAAATCTCAGCGAATTCCTAATCGTGAAGACTCTGTTTGTCTTCATATTCTGCTTCTTCGGTCCTTCTTTTATTATTATTGTTATTATTATTATTATTATTATTATTATTATTATTTTATTATTATTATTATTATTATTATTAATTTGATTGGTAGTAATTAACTAATATTAATTTATAAACAAGTATTTATAATGGTTAGATAAGAGTTTTACCATAATAAAATTATCTAAGTTCCTAAATAAATTCTAGATTGTTTGTATAAACAAATTTTCAATTTACACGATTAATTATTTTTAGTATTTAACTAACGAGATTAAATTTTTTTCAAGTTTAATAAATCAAATTAGGAACCGAGTCTTAAGGAATTCAAAATTTCCTAACAAATATAACAGCGGGTTTAAAATTTTTTTTTAGATCTAGATTAATAATTATTGTTCGGTCTTAGTATCTATTATATATTTATAATCCTATTGATTCATCTTTAGATTATTGTTTTTACCGATAAGTATTGTTATTAGATTATATTTTATCGGGATTGAAATTTAGAGTTACTTCTAATTATATCTTGAATTATCAGTTCAAGATACGAAATCTCATTTTTGGTATCTATTAAGGTCAACGAAATTTTTATTCGGGTTTTTCAAGCTACGAATGAGTTTATTACAACTCATAGATCAATTCTAAGATTTTTGTTGAATCATATATTTTATATTAGTTTTACATTACTAATTTATTCATTTTCTAGTTGTGAAAATTATTAAAGGTTATGTTGGCAATTCCAGATTTCAATTTCTAAAATTTGTAAATCGTTTAATTAGAATTATTAGTGTAAAATTAAATATTTTATTTAAGAGCTAAATTCTTAGATATACCAAACATTATGCTTTACTGTATTAGAGTTATTTATACTAACATATTTTATCTAATGCTACTTAATATTAATAGATTCATAATAGCTTGAACACTATTATTTCATTATTTAACAAGCGTAGGATTTATTTTCTAAGTATTGAGCTCAAGGAAAAAAAGATTCCGTAATTTTATATTAACGATTGGTTCATCGTCGTTTTATAAATTATTTGAGATCATATTTGTTACAGTTTGTATTTCGAAAAATTTTATTAATAGAGATTTAATCTTTCTAACTATAATCAAATTCATTCTTTGACATTTGTAAATCGAAAAAAAAAATTTTGGAGTGATTTTTATTACTTGTTCCAAATATTTTATATAATCCAATATTACATTTTTAGTATTTGTTATAATTAGATTACGTAAAATTTGGGGGATTACAATATCAGTTTATGTTTTTATTAGGTATTTATAATTCTAACAGTTTATCTTAAGATCACGATTTTCTAACTAAAAACCTATTGGGTCGTTTACTTAATAATACTTCTAATATATAAGCTAACGTAGCTATATATGTTGAATTTGGGTAACTACTATGAAATCTTATCAATATAGTTTATTACTAACTAGGAATCTCGAATTTTAGGGTTCAAGTCTAAATATAGGTTCATTACTACTCCTTATTTCAACCTCAGGTCTTTGTTAAATACAAAAGTGTTCACTTAATTTCTATATTTAGGTTTTCCCCATTTAATCTATTTGTTTGACAAGGATTCGGATTTGAAATTTAAAGTTTCCTTTGATCATACCTTGAATTATCAATTCAAGATACGAAATCTTGTTTTTGGTATCGATTGGGGTCAAAGAAGTTCTTTTATGAAGTTTATGAGTCCCAATCCGTCCAAATTTAAGTTATCTATTTAATCTAGGTTTCCAATTAACTCCTAGGTTTACTAGTCAGTTCATAATTTCTAATCTAGAGTCGTATCGTATGGTGTAAGTTTTCGGGGTTTACAGTATGAGTTTAAGCTACTAGGAGTTTTTGGGAGAAGCTTTATGTATTTAGGTTTTGAACATAGCTTCTAGGAAAAATCTCTATAGTAGGCTTATGTTATAGTTATTATTATTTTGGAAGACTTCTAAAGTGGGGGGATGCCACTAAGATGATGTAAGGATTTATTATAAAAATCTTATGTTTATTTATATAAGTTCTTGCTTGCTTTTATTATCTACTTAAATGTAATACCCTGTGAGTCTCCTACTATCTTGGAAGTACGCCTTGCATGTGATATCGACGGTTCTGCATGACTAAGGTTGTCATTCATTAGCTTTAATATTATATGCGGCGGACTGCCATGTTTAGGGTACCCTTCATGGCGTGACAAAATGCTTCCATGATTAACCTTTTATCTTATTTTGTAGTATCCTTAGACAAATCTATGGATCTTAGATTCAATCGCGATGTGATAATCTCAAGAAAACCACTCCTACAGTTTGCATTATCTAATTCTTCTCTAGTTCTCAAATTTAACCGTGAGAAGAAATGCTCCCATGATTAACCTTTTATCTTATTTTGTAGTACCCTTATTTTTAACCATAGGAAAGGTCGCACTCTGTTTCATTTTAACATAAACCTCTTTAAATCCACAGCTTCACCCATGGGATGAGCCACACTCGCGATTCACTTGGATCTTTTTCAAGCCTAAACTACAGCACACCTTCGGTTTATTTTGATTTGTTTTGCCATATACATTGCTTCACACCCATGATTACTATTTCTTGTTTGATTTGAATTCCTACAGTGTAAACCACAGTGTCATGTATGGCTACGGTTAAGTTGACTTCAATTTTCTGCTTCAATTTCAATCACATCTGTGGTTATGATTGGGGGAGTATTGCCTCCTCCTTTCTTTTTAATCTTACCTTGAACTTAATTGTGCTATAGTTCTACACTTGCTCTCTTATAATTAGACATTGAGAACAATGTCTATCTTAAAATTTAGGGGAAGGGTTTAGTAAGATAAGGAGATGAAGTTGAACATGAAGATGAACTAAATATTGCATAGAGTAACTTGTGCTTAAATTAATCTCTTATACTTTTTGGGAAAACAATGGAATGGTACTAAATGTGGAAAATTTTTTTTTCTTTCTTTTTATCTGAAGTAAACCACCATATGATTTAGGTGATCTTAGCATTGAACATCGCTCTCTTGCATTTGTGCTATTTTTACTATGCTAGAATCACCTTGTGAAATCTAAGTGCATTAGTTTTATTTTTTATTTAACCTATGAATCTAGATTTAAAATTAACTTAAGGTCTTTAGTAAAATTTACTTAACTAATTTTTAAGCTTAAATGGTTAGTATATTCTTCAATTTATTTGCTTTGTGTGCTTCACAATCCTCTATAAAGGTTGAAATGAGATTTGTAACTTGATGATTTTTCCCTTGTACTAGAAACTATCATGTAGAAATATAAAATCAAAAGCTTAGGTTGTTAAGGGTGGGTGTTGGTCCATAAGAAGAGCAACTACTTGACCCCCACCCCTCTTCCTTCATTAAAATGATTTAGTTGGTATGAACAGGTCTCGTCCCCTTAAAAGAGTGAGATTTGACTCATCTATTAATTGAGAAAGAAAATAAAAAGGAAATGTGCTAAAAAGACTAGTTGATAAGGTTGGGTCTTGGTATGTTAGAAGAGCATGATTTGTTTTCCATTGTCAACTATATTATCTATGATTTAAAAAAAAAAAAAAAGAGTTGAAAGTACAAATAGGGAGAAAGACTTAGGGGATGAATGGATGGACATGCCTTCGTCTTGGATTGTGATGCTTAGAGAAGTAACTAAGGAAGTTTTTACTTTTGAATGAAGATGATGAAGTTGGTTAAGTCTCTCTTACATTGACTTATTTTTTAGAAAACTTTATTTTTGAATCTGATTTAAATGATGAGGGTAAATACTAATCTACTTAGATTAATTCTAGAATTCTAGTATAAGTAACCTTAGCACATGTCATAGTAAGATAGAGTGGAGTAATATATGCAATGATTACTAAGGTTGCTCGATGGTTGAAAAGGATAGAGGTAAGACAATTGAGCTAAAGTGTAAAAGAATTGTTAAGTTGCAACTTGAAAAGTACCATTTATGATTGATTTTCCTATTTGGAGAGCTTTGCTTTTGTTCTTGCCCTTGTTTTGATATGCTCTTTCCTTGAGGATAAGCAAAGCTTATGTATGGGGAAATGTTGATGGTTAGAATTTACTCTATTCAATTCAAGAGGATTTACACTTGTTTTGTCTTTTAATCTATTGAAATCCTCATAAATCTAGGACTTATTAGAAAAAATTGTTGATTTTAGTTCAAATATGCTAAAGAGAAGAGTTAATGAAGATTTGATGGAGAAGAGAACTAAAACATCAAATCAGACTATAAAGAGGCCATTCGTGGTCATGATTTAAACCGTGATCTCCAACCATGGATCCTTGCCCATAAATGAATTGAAGAGCCATTGTTGATTTTAGAAGAATACAAATTCAATCACATGTCATACCACAACCTCAATTAAGATGAAATCTTCTTCACATATTCAATCACGGTGTGAACCAAACCGATGGTTCTCCCAACAATTAGACCCTTGATACTCGCCAAAAATCCATTTCATTTATTTATTTTCAAATTTGCGACATCATCATGGCACTTATTATATATAGATTTTATTTTACAAATTAAAGGAGAGAGACAGACTTTTTTGATAAATTTTAGCTAGATTACCCATTTTTATAACATAACTCACTTTTTGAGAGAATCTAGAGAGAAAACTTTTCTTCACTATGGTTTGAAGATTTTAGATCAATTCAAAAGCTAATTGGAGTTTATTTACAAAGATCTATATGCTCTATAGGTGTTTTCTATCACAATTCTTCATTATTATTTTTTTAATTTATGCTTAATTTGATAAAATTCATGGAGAAATAATTGAACGTAGCTTAGAATTTATGGACCCAAACCTGATTCATGTGATTTCATTTATGATTTTGATGAAATATTGTTGAATTCTTGAAATTAATAACTTGAGTTTCCTTTTTTCCTGAAATTGTATGTGTGTACAATATGAATTTATCTCTGATTTAAATTGAATAGATCTAAGCTATTAATGAGGATAACTCATAACATCTAGAGATAAAGTGGTGAAATCCTTCTATCACTTGATTGATTTTTATGAGATTTGATTATTAATCGAAGGATTCTTATTATTAATATAAATCTAAGGCACTAATGATCAGAAAGAGATTCTGGTTATCAAACTTAGGTTTAGAAGTTAATGGTCTTGAGAGAGACATTAGCATATTTTAGTGATGTGACAATTCAAGATATTCAACAACGATCTTATGGTGAATTCTTATGAAATTACATGATAAGTATTTTGGTGAAGCAAGATCTAAGCTATCTATTATAATTTGAACTTACTCTTTTGTGAATTGATCCGAATCTTGCATATAATTAGTTAGTTTTTGTAATATAATGTCTACAACAACCTTATGAATCTTTAAGCTATATATTAGACATGAGTGAGTAAGGTAGGTGCTAACAAAACATTGGAATATTAACTAAATGTTTTTATACTACTTAACGTAAAGTTATGATTGAAGCTTGTTTGGGCTTTTAACATTTATAAATTTTAAAACTCAGTCCACTACATGATCAAGTTCCAATATATATGTGTGTATATATCTAGTTTTTGACATATTAAAATAAGTCTCTTACCAAGAAAATAAAGAATATGAGTAGATTACTAATAAATATCTACCTTTACTTAAGTTCACTAAATTAGTCCTCATTGGTGCATATTGAAAAAAAAAAAAGAGAAAAGAAGACATATACATACATAAATAGTACTTTACTCCATTAAACAAAATTTAGTGAAGACAATCAGGTAATAATTCACAGTGTATGGAAAGGATGAGAGAGAAAACTACTCATTGGGTTTTAATGCAAAAGCATGCACTTTCAATTGTTGAGGAGAGAGGATTCAATATGATGTAAAGACAAGGGATGATTGAATGGGAGATGACTTTTCATACTACTGTTAAGAAGAATTGTCTTCATTGTTGTAAATTAGAAAGGAAAAGGAAATTTAAAGTTATTGCTTGAATGTATAATCAAAATTAGTTTGGCCATTGATTTATGGAAGTCAACAAAATTAAAAGATTGAGTATCTGGTGTAGACAAGACTTTTTATTAACTTAGATTAGATGCAAAAGCATGTGAACAATTTTTCTCATATTCCTCCTCCTCATCTAGCAAGTGATAAATAAATACAATATATATATATATATATATATATTTGAAAGAGCAGAGACAAGAACATAGTTTATCGAATTTATGTTGATGATGCTGCCATAAATGAATGCAATAGTCTTAACGGAGGATACATCTACTAGAATTAGAAGGTTATTATTTAGAGAAAATTTGTTTTTGTGATGTGTTTAATCAATGACATTATCAAGAATGTCCACAAAACTGTGGATTATCTCAACAATTTAAGGTAAGGCTTGAAGTCTTCTCTATGATTCCTCAACAATTGCAATTACCTAATAAATATTGCAGGTCATGAATGGGGATTTAAGTGGGTGGTTTTTATAGGTCACCCGACCCGCCCAACTAGATAAATACCCTATAGGATTTAGGATGGGTTTTGTGATCAATAATAAAACCTATAGGGTTTTAGGATGGGTTTTGGGACAAGCATAAAACCCGTTGGGAAATCCGAACCAGTTTAAATATATAAATATATATTTAACCAATTGTGCCCCATTAATTGTAAAGTTTTCTCTTTCTTTTTTATTAAATCATCTAGAAAAAGTAAAAAACCCTAGAACAGTAGATCAATACTCTAAGGTCTCCACTTTCAGCTTTGGTCTTAGCTCACTCTCCTCAAATTCAAGCCTCTCACTTCTGTTGCTGCACTGTTTCATTCAATGATTTTCTTCCCATGAAAATGGTTGGAATTTGATAAAGAAGATTTCATGAGTAATGATAAGAGTTTTTTTCTTGGCCTATAAAGTAGGAACGGGTCAGAAATAGAAAAAGATGAAAAAAATTTGTAAAGATGTTTTTAAATATTCTATTATGTAATGATTCTAGTTTTATTCGGGTTTCAGGTTCGGGTTCAAGTACCCTATAGGGTTTGTCTAACGGGTTTTGGGTTCATGGAAAAAAACGCTATAGGGTTTGGAATGGGTTTTGGGAATCCTATTGGGTATCGGGTTTTAGTATACCCATCCCAAACCCGCTCCAGTTGCATTCCTAGTCATGATGGAACTCCACTTAGGAAATGTTGTTAACTGTGCTGAAATTCAAGAATGTAATATTAACATTCATAGAATAAGAACCCAGTTTTTAGTTTTTTATCCAAGTACATAAGATTAGGACAAAGTTGAAAAAAATATTGAATCTATTAGTGAATATTTGACATCCAACATATTTATAGATGAGGTATATCGTGTTAATAAGTTAGTATTGGATAAATCAACACTTGACAAGTTTGAATTTATCCTAGTGATGGTTAAAGGATGAAAAGAAAATTTGTTGAGTATTATGATAAATGAAATTTGTTAATGTCACTTGCTGGTATCCTGGAATCAAGATGTATGTTAAGGTGTCTTTTGATTTTCTTTTTGAAATAAGAAGCAATTATAAAAAATTGGTAAGAGTTTAAAATACCTTATAGAAGTTATATAGAAGTAAATGAGGGAACTTAAAGCAAATGGTGAATTAAATTGCATAAAGCATATCAGTGAAACTCAACTTGATTGTAGTAGGTTTCTTATAGTAAAGATAATGATGAGGTAAATTTAACGAGTTTATGAGAAGGGTTGAAAATAAATACCTTAAAAAATTTGGTTTAGATATATATTATGTTGCTTTAGTTTTGTAAAAGGCAAACCAATTGAAATATCACATTTATTCTAAGATGACTCATGATATATTAGCTTTTCCTATAAGCATAGTGGTTTTGAAGGCTACTTTTAGTGTCGGTAGCATAGTTATTGATGTCGTAACCTTCATGAAGTGAAAAAAAAAAGTAAAAGGTAAATTGTCACGCCCCCTAAATGTGGCAGTCCGCCACACATAATATTAAAACTAACGAATGACAACCTTAGTCACGTAGGAGCTTCGATATCACATGTAAGGCGTGCTTCCAAGAGAGAAGGAAACTCACAGGGGTATTATGTTTAAGCAGATAATAAAAGCATGCAAGAACTTATATAGATAAACATGTAATATTCATTGGAATAATAGTCTCGTACAACTTCTTAGGGGCATTCCCCCATTCTAATATTCTCATTTAACTAAGCCATCATCAAAACATAGGTATAACATAAGTCTACTACAGAGATTTTTCTTAGAAGTCTATATTCAAAATTAAATACGTATAAACTTCTACCAAAAACTCCTAGTATCTTTGGCCCATACCTGATAAACGGGGCTCCTTGGTGCCAACCACAAGTAATAATGCTGTAACAAAAAGTTATAGGGATATAAGCAAAATTAGCTTAGTGAGATAACTCCCATCTACATAACATTTCCATAAACACACACAAGTATTTAAACAATCATATGAGAATGCACCAATCACATGAGGAAACAAAATACACACGATTAACCGAAAACCATGTGTAGCATGGATTTTACGCCCTCCATGTCGGGGGTTGGGTGGTTACAAACCTATACAACCATCAATATTTACAGACTTACCGACTCCTACTTGCCCTGTAGACTTTTCGGCTCCTACTAGCCACCACTACAACTCTTCGTTTCCCCACACGGAGAATAGTAGTGAACATAAATGTGACTCACAAATATGACATGCATGAATTATTTTCAGTAAAGGTTTATTCAATTAATGTTGAGTTCAAGCTAAAGGCGATCCAACAATATTAATCATATCATTACAAGAAAACATAAATTATTCATCAATTCCTCTTTTCATATTCTTAACTTTTATTCAATCAATCATGAATCCAAATCACACAAAATTTGTTCATTTATCTTTTCCTTATTTTCTAGTGCTACTACTTACAAGCACAAATAAGGAAATGTAACTAGTAAGGGATTAACTTACTCCATGATGATCACTCCTAGTTGAAGTAATCTTCTGGGAATGCGATATCGGCTCCTTCTTCACCTAAATAAGATGAAATACAAAAAATGAGTCTTTCATAGAATTTCCATTTTTGAAGATTCTAAATCTATCTTAAATTCGCGTTAAAATCGGATTGAAGGAAATTCCAACTTAAAATGGCCATAACTTGCTCATTTTAACTCATAATTTCGCATATTATATACCGTTTTCTACTACTCGAAAAGATCTATCTATTTCTAAAACTATTTTCATCAAACCAAGTCGTTTGAGCTCTGAAATAGTGGTGATCAAATTCACCACGAATTTCACAAAATTTGCATTCCTTCATTTTACAAAAGCTCATATCAAGGAGATAAATATTATAATAGTTTGTAAAACCTTTGAAATGTATTATATATATATATATATCCATTGACTCATATCAAATGCATCAAATTAATGAAGTTGTCTCAACCATGTATTTTTGGTAAAAGCAAAGTTTTTTAAAGATTTTAGAAAAGTGGAACTTTTGAAAATTTCCTCTTAGCTTGCTAGAAAATATCTCAAGTTATTTTAAATGAGCATTTTTCTTTTCCTTAATTTCCTTAGTCTTTTTATGTTTCTAAAGAATTATTTTTTTTTTTTTCTAAGCTTATTTTCTAATACTTTTTGAAAGTAGTAGTAATTCTATATTTTATAGAAATGACTTTCTTATTTCTTCAGATCATTCTACTTTTATAAAAGAAAATTTCTTAGTGTTTGTCAAACTAGTATTGATGAAAAGTGGAATTTAGTAAAACTTTGTTTTAATTAAGAATTTCTTCCATTTCATGACTTGTAAAGTGTATGTATGTTTTGTTTAAAAATTCCTATGTTCTTGAAATTTATAATGAACACCTCTAAATTTCTAGAAAAAGTTTGTTAAGATAAATTCCTAAGTTTTTATGAAAAATTACTTCCTTCATAACAACTTTTATTTTTAGAGAAGAAATTCTATTTTTAAGGAAACTTTTCCTCCTTTATCTTGTTGAGACAAAATCAATATGCTCATACATGATCATGAATATGAAACATAAAATTATGAGAACATAAGAAAGACATAATAATTAAAGAAATAAGCTAGTAAAAAAACATGTCAAGTATTGGAACCTTAGCTTCATCAAGATATCCCGGGACTAAGAATAGAATAGTCCTAAAAGAAAAAAATTTGTTTTGACTTGATGAGGACAAATCTAAGACTAGAAAGACTAGCCTTAAAATAATATTAAAAGCAAATAAATTGCAATAACAAGGAGCTTATATGCTCTAAAAGATATATATAGTTACACAGATATATTTAGGTAAATATATATATGAAAACAACATAAAGGAAAATAGATTCATGAACAAAAACAAAGTATGAACATATGGTTACTTTCTTAACCTTCATGGTTTAGAAAACACATACTAAGCTCATACTAAGTAAATGAGCAATTAGAAAGCTAAAACTATTACCTATATAAGAAGTAGAAACTAGAGAAAACTTGAGAGAGTTTATGGAGAGATTTTTAGAGAGTAATTTTACTGTATGGAAGGTGTGAAGGAAATGGAATGAAGATGAGGTATTTATAGGAAAATATGGGAGGAAATTTGTGTTAATTAAATAAATGAAAATTGAAACAAATTGAGTGTGAATGGGGGAATGTGGCTGGCACAATTTTGAGTGTAAGAGAGGGAGAGAAATTAATTTTTTTGTATTTTTGTTAATAAAAAGTAAGATATGAAAGATGTGAAGTTGTATTGGAAATGAAAATTGTAAGAAAATATTGGTATGGTTGTAAGAGTAGGTTGTAAGAAAAAGTAGAGATAGATAAATAGTGTAGAATAGTAATAAATAGTGTAATGTAAAGTAAACATGACAATTTAAGTACCGATAGTAAGAAAATACGCGTATAATTGCGATATTTGATATTTTTAGTTATCAAAAAATTATAGAACTGATATTTTTGAAAACCTTATATTTTTACGAGTCTAACGGTATATTCGGGATATTTCAACTATTCTGAGTCTCAGGATACGCTTTTCGAAAACTATGTACGATCGTGCTCAAAATGAATCACGGTTTAAGTAATCTGATACTTTTAAGCTTTCTCATGTTATTACGAACTATTCTACATACTAAACTCTTACTTACTTTCTTAGGATTGCTTATACGGTAATGTCGAACTTGAACGGTTACATCTGACTAGGGCTTTGTTGACTTTAGAATTTCCAATTGACCTTCTAATTAGGGTTTAAGCTTAATTGATCATAAAACTTTGGAGGTTTACATAAATTAATTTATTGGAATATTGTAAATTACCCCCTTTAAACTTTTACCTGGGTGTGGATTCCCTTCTTGAACTTTTAAAGTGAGCTAGTTAATGACATTTAATATTTTTTGTTAAAACAAAAGGGGAGAGTTGTTAAATAGCCCCTCAAACTTTCTCCTATGTATGAATTTACGCCTTAAGCTTTCACCTATGTTCGAATTTACCTGCACCTTAAATTCATGGAAAATATTAACTATACTTAACCAAGCCGGCTTTTTAAAGTTCAAGGGGAAAAGACCCCACTTTAAAAGTTGAGGAGGTGAATTCACACAACAGTAAAAGCTCAGGGGAGGTGATTTATGAATTCCTCTTAATTTATATTTTTTCCATTGCACTAAATTTCCACTCTATGACTTTGATGATGGTTCTCTATCTTGGTCCAATGAATTTTATATTACCATCTTTAGATGTTGAGGGGAAAAAACCAATAGAAAATTATTTTCCTAATGCATAAGCAATTCAATGAAATCTATAAAGGGTATGTCTAGCAAGAGCGTTACAACGTAGTTATTTCATATCATTTGCTTACTTATAAAGTGCATTATTTTTTATAACACTCGTTTTTTTTAATGCAAAATTTTCAATGTTAATATCCACTCCATTCCAAAACATTAAAATATAAGCAAGAATGGTTCAAGAAGAATTTTGATTATTTTTTCTTTTAAAAAATTTGTATTATGTGTTTTGAATTTTTTTTCGAAAGGTGTGATTAACTGTAATTTCATCTTTTTTCTATGTTATTAGAGTGTTTTAGACTTTGAATTCACAATATATATATATATATATATATGCTTACTTGTGCAATTATTGCAAAATTAAGTAGATTGAGTCAAACTTTAACAGACCAAATATTCTTTTAGCTGAGTTCTAACATAAAATTTAGTGTTTAGCCAAACTCAAGGAAATTCAAGTTTTTAGGTTTTTTTTTTTTTTTTTTTTTGTTGAGCTCGAAGTTAACATTTAATCATTTGATATGACATGATTGTACCTTTAATCAAAACTTTAATATCACATAGACAACTTCATCTTTCAATTAGTAAAAATTAATATAATTTATAGGGTCACATTTGCAGCATCAATGTTAAATTAAGAAGGTATAAACATGATTAGCAATTATGAAAATCCTAATTATACAATGATGCAACTATATTGGTTACATGAGGTGAAAAATAATATGAATCTTAAATTAATGGTAAGCATTCTTAGCATATTATTATAAAGTCATCACTTTATTTAAAGTGGAAAAGAGCTACCTTGTTGAATTTTGGGAGAATTGAGTATGTTATGTTGACAGCAATAATTAATAAGAAAGAAAATGAGAAATATAAAGAACACAAAAAAATATATGATGTAAGACAAATTGGATCTACATCCATAGGCAATGAGAGAGAATTCTTATTCCTTAAGAAAACTAATGCAAACTTTTTTTTTAAACCCTATAAACATCAACAAATCGAGTTAGGCTATATACAATAATCTATACATATATTATAATAAATATTCCATACATATAAAATTAAATATAATTATATATTAATTTGAGTTTCATAAAAAAATTCAAGGCACTCAACAAATGTCTACCTTAACTTGAATTTTTTAAGTCATCGGAGCCAAGAATAACTCGCTAACATATGTGCCCTAAAGGACATCAAACTATGTTAACATTCACCTAGTCCAGCTATGCTTGAACTTCTCTATAGGCAATGGCTTCATTAACATATTTGTTAGATTATCTACTGTGGCTATTCACTCTGGGTCTAATTGTTTCATAATATTTTGGTCATATTGGCATCATATTATTGTCATTTTCAAATAGATATTTGTCAAGAAACATACACTGATGAAAACTAACAGTTTTACTCATAAAAAGACTAAAAAAATATGATACATATATGATACAAATAAGTTATAGATATTAGACCCAAATACAATATAGATAAAAATTTGACAATCCAAACAAACTCACCATAGAAAACACCATATCCTCAATGACATCCTGACTATAGTTTAACTTAACATTAATACGCTCCGATCTTCCATGATAAACTAGATTCTTTGCTAAGTTCAATGGACTCTATCACAATAAATGATAGGTCTATGAACATTCAAACCAAAGTTATTAACAAGATCATGCAACCACATACCTTCGTCAACTCCTTTTATCAATGACATGTATTCAACTTCAATGGTAAATAAAGCAACTATAGATTGAAGTAATATTTTCCAACTAATAGCACATCCATAAAAGGTGAAGATATAACATGCCAATGAACCTTTCTTTATATAAGGTTTCCAATTTCCACCAAAGTTAGAATTTTTTTAGCCAACAAGGCTAATAGTAGGTTCATTTGAACCATAAACCAAAGCAAATATTACTTGTTCCTTTCAAATATTGCATAATTCATTTAACTACCTCCTAATGAGCTTTCCCAGGATTACACATAAGCCTGGTCACTACACTAATAGCATGAGTTAAATCTAGCCTAGTATATACCATAGTGTACATCGATCTCCTGACTACACATGAGTAAGTAACTCTACTTATGTAATCTCTTTCTTCATTTGTACCTAATAAAACACTACTATCAAGTTTGAGCTATGATACCAAATGAATATTTACCGGTTTAGATTGTGTCATCTAAAAAGACTAAAGCACCTTTTCAAAGTATTACTACTAAGATGCATGCAATAGGCTATCCCTCATGTCTAACCTAATCTCCATTTAAAAAATTTTCCCGATTGGACTTATATGCTTCATCTCAAACTCATTGCTCAGTAATAATTTTAAACTACTAATTTCATCTTTATTCTTAGTTGTAATTGGCATGCCATCAGTATACAATAATAAATAGATAACCGATAGTTTTATAGAGTAAATACAACTATCAAATTAATTATGAAAATATTCATAAAAAAAACCATAAATGCATTAAATCTCTTGTACCATTGTCTATGAGACCATTTTAACCCATGCAAGGACTTTAGCAAACCCATATGGTTTTTGTTTTCAAAATCAAGGATCCTTCTATCTGTGCCATAAAAGATGTTCTTCTAGAATCCATATAACAAAGTAGTTTTCACATCAAGTTGGTCTAATTCAAGACCAATTGCACTTACCCTGGCTTAAAGAACTCTTATGGTTTATGCTTCACAACCAGTGAGAATACTTCATGATAATTGATTCCCTCCTTTGTGAAAAACACTTTGCCACAAGCCTTGCCTTTAACCTAGCTGATTCAAACCCAAGGATACCTTCTTTCTTACCCATTTGCATTACCTTAGTTTGAACTTTTTGGTAACGATACAAGATCCTATGTTTCGCTCTTCAAAAGAGATCTCATCCCATAGCTATCAACAATTTTGATGCTTCCTTACTTTGTACTACCTCTTTGAATGACCACAATTCAATACAATTAATACTCTTTGCTATTGTCAAAAATTTCCAATAAAACTAATATTAATGACACCAACACAATCTACATACATTAAAGGCTTTTTGTTTCCTCTTAATCTTCTTGTTACTATATTTTGTGGTTGATCAACCTACATATCTCTAGGTTATTCTACAATACTTATAGTCATTAATTTTGTAGTTTAAATCTTAAACTTTAGATTTTGCCAAAACCTCAATCTTTATTACCTACAACTTTATCAAGCCTCTCTCTCTGTGAAACATGGCAAACCCATCAAGAGTGACAACTCTACTAATAATAAATTTGGGAGTTCTAGCCTTTTCAATACACCACAACACATACCCTTTCACACTAGTTGCATATCCTAGAAATATGCATTACATTGCCCTAGTATCAACTTTACCATCATCAACATAAGCATAAGTAGGACAACCAAATATACATAAGCCAATATAATCAAATGGAGTACTATACAATACCTCTTGAGGAGTCTTATAATTTATCGCAGCTGATGGAGATATATTCACTTGATAACAAGAAGTATTTACTACATTAGCCTAAAATTGCTTTGGAAGCTCAACGTTTAATTGCATGCATCAAGTACACTACAAAAGTGTTTAGTTCATGCATTTTGCAACTCCATTTTGCTATGGTGTATGTAGTACAGTGTAGTGTCTCATTATACCTTCTTTTTTACAAAACTCATTGAACGGTGTATAAAAAATTCTAAGCCATTATTTGCTTTGAGTATCTTGACCTGTTTTTTGATATGTTTTTCTACAATGGTCTACCACTCCTTAAACCACCCAAATACCACATCTTTTGACTCCTAAAAGTACATTGTAAATTTTCTAGAATAGTCATCAATGAAAGTAACAAAATATCTACATCCATATTAGGATGCAACTGGAGAAGGTTCCTAAAATATAAATGAATATATTTAAGGATACCGATAGAAGTATGCTTACCATAACTAAACTTCACTATGTGTAGCTTGCCCATAATACATTTCTCATAGAATTTGAGTTTCTTAGTTTTAGCACCATCTAAAAATCCTTGTTTGCAGAATATTGCAAGTCCTTTCTTACTGATATGACCCAACTGTCAATGCCATAATTTTGTATAATCATGATGTTGCTCTATAGAACTAGAGACTGTCATTATTCCCATCACTAAATTTCCCATGGTGTAAAGTCCGTGTTGCAATTTTTTCCTTCATTACTATTAAAGCACCTTTGGAAAATCTAATCTGCTCATCTTCACTAGACAAACTATACCCTTTTTTGTTAAGGGTATTTAAGGATATCATATTTTTCTTGTAGATTAGGAACATACCAAGAATCTAATGTTCTAAGCATCCCATCATACATCTTAGTCTGCACAAAACCATTGCCTTTGACACTAAGCTCCTCATCATAACCTAAATTTACACCCTTCTACTTCATGAAAGAAATAAGTAGATCATTTGGAACAAGTCACGTGATAAGAAGCACCATTTTCCATAACTCGAATGTTTGTAGCAACTAAGGTAATGACTATTATAACATCTTTGCCTTCGCTTTCATTGGAACTCTGTTGTATTATAGTTGGACTTGTTTTGCCATTTGATTCCTTCAATTTGTTTCCCTTCTTTTGTTGTGAGAAGTCCCTCCTAATGTGCCCTTTTTCTTTACAGTGATAACATAGAGGTCCTGTAGACCTCGGTATTAAACATGACTTTTGTTCCCACCATCCCTATCTATATTCCTGCCCTTATGAACAACCAGACATAAATTTCATCTAACATCATTGGAGCCAAAGACTTTTCCCTTCATTTACTTATACTGCATAGCATCCTTCACATCACTAACAAAGATTGTCTCTCTTCCATATAACATAGTATCAACAAAATTCTCATATGAATCTGGCAACTAACACAAAAGAGTGATGACTACATCATCATCATTTTTAACCCAAGACCTTATAAATCTACAATGATTCAATTAAAATATTATGTTCCTTTTGATAATTGGTTCATGAAGGATTTCTTCTAATACTTTCTTTCTAACATTTTCTATAACAACCCAATGCTTGTTTCATTAAGCACCTCTTTTAAGACTTCATCATAAACTCAATAGAATCACTATGCACCTTTGCTAGAATATCTTATTTCTCCTCTTCTTTCAAATTCTTAAGCAATTTTTCTTCTCCTTCCAATGATGTTACACACCTTTGCTAAGGAAGAAGAGCCCAAACTTTCATCTTCCATAAAGTGAAATCATTCAATTCATTGGATTTCTCAATATCAATCTTGTAGGATGACATTTTTAATCAAAAAAAGAAACACTAGATTCCTAAATTTAAATAGGAACTCTATATAACTTAGCTCTAATACCAATTATAGTGTTGAAAACAATAATTAACGAGAAAGAAAATAAGGAAAATGGAGAACATAAGAGAATTTAGGTAATGAGACAAATCTTATCTATGTCCATGAGCATGGAGACAGAATTCTCAATCTCTAAGAAAACTGATATAGAGCATCTCCTTAAAACCTTAGAAACACCTATATATATTCATAATCCAATCAAATAGGTTGGACCCTATATAATAATCAATGTATATTTGTTATATGTGTCATATAATAAACATATCATACATAAAAAGTATACATAAAAATATACCAAGTTAGGTTTCAAAAAAAAATTCAAGACACTCAACAAAGTAGGGGTAGATTTTACCTTTCAGTCAATTTTCTATTATTTCTTGATTATGCTGAACTAGAAGGTTCATAATAGATTTTAATGAAGAAAAACAATATATAATACAAGTTTTGTCAAAAAGATAGATTAGACTTATTTATCCTACAATATAAAAATTATAAAACTTAACAAAAAAAAATGCAAAAATATGCTTTTTGTTTGAACTTTTATTTATTGAATCATTTGTGAAGTATTATATAATATATATGCCTTAAATTATTGTGTTTGCTAGACTTTGTTACATATAGCTAGCAATTGCACACTAGCATAATTAGAAGGTGATGATCATGTGTTGTAGTAGGCATCTAGATGCCAATGTATCATGTCTACATTCCAATTTGATTAGATATGATCAATCAACGGTTAATCATGTTTTAGTGGTTTAAGGTCTAGACATTAGGGGATGGCTTGGTTGATGGTAGTCATGCTTCATATGATTTGAGTTTAGATGCTAGTACGATCAAAAGGTGTCAATCATAGTCTATAGTAGGCACCAAGATGCCATGGTATTGCATTCAAATGCTAGCTTAGTCAAACATGATGAGTAAGCTACTAATTATGTGGTAGTTACTTAAGGTCTAGATGCCAAAAAATGATGTATGGAATAGTACTTATGTTTTACATGATCTGTTGTTGTAGTTTAAGGTTCAGATGCTAGGCAAGGCATCCATTCGGTAGAAGTTATACTTGTTATATGTTCTGCATGTAGCATCGAGACGATAGGAAGTGGCATCTAATGATAGTCTCTAAAAGCTAGACATTAAGACCATAAACTGAAGTGGAAATTGTGAGAAACTGGGCAGCAACTAGAGGACTTCATGAGGCTATAAATAAGAGCTTTTGAGCATAAAAGAATAAGTAATGAGAGCTCATTCATTACTATTTACATAGCTTGTATTATTATAATCATACTTTCCACACTTGTACTTTATATCTATAAATTTTCCAATAGACTTGGATATTATCATTGAAAATGATAGTTGAATTTTGTTGTAAAACTAATCCAAAGTTCTTTAATGAATTATTGAGAAATTTAGTTATACCTTGTTATGGTGGTTGAAATTAGAAAGGATACAATTCTTGTGTTTATTGTGCTATGTCTAATTCGGTGGAGCTTCTTAGGGGATTATTGTTTTAAGTGGTTAATAATGTGGTGTGGTAAATTCCATGATTAAAGGCATTTGGGTCCATGAAAGTGGGGAATAGTATAAACTTTGCATTATATTCAAGCATAAATTCTCAATTCCTTCTCTATTTATTTTTAGTACCTTTTTTTTTATCACCTTTCTTGCTTCTCTAACTTTCATAATTTGGTATTAAAACAGAGTTGAATTTAGTCCTAAACTCAATTCACCCTACACCACCCTTCTCCCTTCCACCCCCTTCCCCTCGTGAGTTCAGTCTAGTTTAATTTTAAATGTAACCTATGAATATATTATATTTCATGAAACACTGGATTACCAATTCTAAATTTAATTAAATATGTAAATGAATCTATAACAAAAATCATTAGGGTTTAAATTACCTAAAATTAATAAGATCTGTGTTCTTTGTCTACAACAACTAATTCTTCACATAAGATTTCAATGTATCAAAAATCTACGTGAATTTACTATGGAATGAGTTGGACAAATTCCTATTTTCTAACAACTTTCATTTAATGTCTATGGCATCCTTATAATAAGCATTTTAAATTAATATGAATTCTTTAGATTAATGGCCCAAAAAAGACGAGGATTGATTTTTGACTTACTTCATCAAGATGTCTGTCTTGCTATGAATGTGGGATAGTGTTTTAGAGTAGTGACTTTTGCGAAAGGAAGGAAGTTTATATATGATAGGAGTCCAAAAGAATAGAGGCTCAATTTGAAGAAAGGGACTTGGTAAGTGATAAGTTGCAGTTATAAACAGCTAGTTCTTGTGAAAAAGTTACTGACTCAGCTCACATAAAAATTATGGACCATTTAAAGTCGTCAAGTAGATAAGGTTTTGCACTTATCGAGTGGAGTTACATCTAAGGTACATAACATATTTCATGTATTTGATTTGAGGAAAACTCAGATATCGAACATTCCTTCTCTAGAATTACCTCTTGGCATAATTCAAAATGGTCCTCTTTTACAACCGACGTCCATTCTTGGTCGAAAATTTTGCTTAGAAGTGGCCAAAATATTTAACAGACTCTATTATATAAAATGGGAGTGAAATTACATGCAATGATTTTGCTGAGTTTCGATAGTCTTATCAGAAAACAACTTTGGGGACAAGATAATTTTTAAATGATAGGAGCAAAATGTTAGGACTACTTGACAATGAAAATTTTTATTGTCCTGTCATTAATTTCGATAGAACCGGTCCCGTTACCATCCAATGACTCATACCATACCCATCGAATTACTAAAATAGTTAATATTACATTTACTATATTTATTTTAATGGTTAAATTAATGACGGAACCGCTTTTCAATATATTTATGAAAAATGAAGAAGAAAGAAATCATAATTGAAGGATTTTGTAGCAAAATAAGATAAATATAGATTATAAACATAAATATTGAATGTTAAAGTCAAGTATCATAACAAACCTTGCAATTACAATCAATAGATATAAATAGCAAGAATTGCATAAAAGGGGCCATCTCACCCTTGAAAACATCTCCTTGTCTCTTTCTTTTCTATTATTTGAGCCAACCTTGCTTGGAAATGTTCATAAATGTTTGAACTTTTAAATACAACAAATCACCAAGAATTAACATTAGATTGCTCATAACTAATTCTTCATGGAGAGCAAACACAATAAACATAAGTCTTAAGGATGTTCTAGAAATTACCTTTTCTATATGAAAGGAATTGATGAGAATAAATAGAGTTTTTGTATATTTCTTGGTTAGGGCAACAATAATTCATTGAATGCAGGTTGTGAGGTTGGGTAGCACTTATACTAGTGCTCAAATATAAGAGTGGGATTACTAATTATGGTCTCATATATAGTTATGTTTTCATTTGAGACTTTTATAAAGATTTTGATTTGAATTTTTTTTTTTTTTGAATAATCTCAATTTCAGATATTCAGTTGAATGCAGGGTTGTGTGGTTGTGTTTATATATATTGGTGGATTTCAGTAAGCATGTAAGCCCTAGAATATTCGAACATTGCTATGAATGTGACAGACTGTTTACTTTTTTTTTTTATTTTTTTCCGTTACTAGATATGACTATTATTTTAATTAGCCATATCTGATCAAGGTCCAGCGTCATTATTGAAAAATAAAAATAAAACCACTTATACCATAAGAAATCTCATAGGCTTTCTGGGCTTAAGCGAATTTATATGTAAAATTTAAACACTTGTTTATAAATCCCAGCTAGCCTAACAACGAATTCAATAAAGTACGAAGCAATGTAAAATAAGAAACCACCAGAAAAACGAAAAAAGAGTAAGGGGGGGAAAAAAGTTAGATAAAAGAAGAAATTACAAATCAACATCCTTTTTTCAATCAACTTTCCGACGGCATATCCTCAAAGTCTTGCTAATTCCTATAATCAATAAAATGATTTTTTTCCAAACGTAACGCAATGTCTAGTGGGTCGTTAGGTAGGGATTGTTCATATCGTCGCTATCTTTTCTTGTCGGAAAAATTTGCATGATAGAATCCTAGAGTGCTGAACTTTTCATATTATGTCTAATCACTACTAAAGTGAATCCTATGTCGTGCAAAGAAATTAATAAAGCGGCCATAACAAAGGTAAAAAGTCCTATTATTGTACTATAGTTGCAAGAAGCAAGTGAGTTTAAGATCAGATTTATAATAATTGTAGGCAAAATTGATAATATTCTAAAAATGGGTGTAAACTAAATGCCATCACAGATATGATACAGCTATGAGGCAATCGTGTTCAATTTGGAGGTGTCTGTTTGAATTGTCGGATTTTTATTTATATCATATCATTATCTTATATACATCTATAACTTATCTGTATCATATTTTATCAGTTTATGAGTAAAACTATTAGTTTTTCATTAGTATCCATTGTTTTTTTATAAATATCTATTTGGAAGCGAAAAAAAATATAATGTCAAAATGATTAGAATATGATGAAACAAACGTACCATTTTTGATACTCATAATGTTTCTTGAAAAGAATTCTGGTATTTCATGACATGGGCAAGTCAGTGTTGTGAAGTGGTTATTCTAATATCTCTATATCATATTAATTTTATTGAATGTCTTTAAATAGACGTTCTCAGTCCTCTATATTAACAATGAAATGTTTAATTTAATTCAATTATTTAGCTTGCTTAAGTTTATAACAAAATTTAATTAAATCATATGTGTTTGAAGTGAGTCACATTATACGTTTGAGTTTTTGTTACTTCACAATGACTCAATTTATATTGTCATCCAACATAGAACTCTAAATGTCCTTTATCTGATCTTTGACACAAGGACCTAGGATAATGTACCCCACATGAAGTTCCTATGAATTATAGTTCCTTCCCTAAGCATGGTATAACTTCGCAGAGGACAGAGCTATAATGTTTTTTTTTTTTTTTTTTACTTTCTTTTTTGTTATGATTGATTTATTTTTTAACTGTTTGTTAGAGTCTGGTTGATTATTGTGCTTTTTCCAGGAAGGGCAAATTGCTATTGCTTTGAGATATATGTGTATATATACCCTTTTTTAGTGAATTCATTGTGAATGATGAAGAATAATAATTTAGAACTATAAATAATTTGAAAGAGAAAGATTTTTATAATATTATTCAAAGTGAAGGTTTTTATACAATATTAATGTGGCATTTGAAAGAGCTTGATGAGTTTATTATGGATGCATAATGCTCTAAAAGAGAAACATAGTTTGCACAATAACAATTAAACATGAGGAATTCAGTGACCTATTTAAATATAAATAACCAGATTAAATTTTAGCATAGACCTATTTAAAAAACTCATTCAGATATAAAGTCCATTATTAGCTTTTTTGCATATGCATGGTAAATTTTTAGACTGTTTCTATCTACTGTTATATATATATATATAAAGGATGTCAAATGCAACATTTATTTAGAAAATTATTGGAGTAAATGAGTAGTTGAAAATATAAATAACTAGACTAAATTTTAGCATAGACTTATTTAAATAACGCATTCAAATATCGAGACCTTAATAACCTTTTAGCATATGCAAGGCAATTTTCTAGCCTACTTTTTTAAGCTATCTAGTGGACCTCAAAGGTAACATTTATTTAGAAAATTATTGAAGAGAAGTTAAAATGGTTTGTAGAAGATGATAGGGAAAAAAAAAAAGAAAAGGAAAATGTTTAGAAAAGGTATTTCATAGTTTTTTGCTTAGTTATATTAAACGAGTAAAGCATTTCTATTTATAAATTTTCTCCATTTCAATAGACATTATTGATAAGTTCAATCCACTCATATTACAACGCTTAAACAACACATCAAAATATCTCAAGTAGAAAATTTAAGAGATTAAACCATAATCTTTTATAGAATGCGCATGTTGCGTCTCACTAAACCATTCCAAATAACACATATACCTTTTGGATTCATGGAGCTTAATTTGCTGACTTACTAAATGGGTGTTCCTGGTTAGCTGATTTGCTTTGAAGATATAAATAACCATTGATAAGAAAATTGCTTGTAAACTTCCATTTAATAATGTTCAAGAGATATACTCCTAACAATCTCGGTAGTTGGTACCAGTCAAAATATAGAAGTCGCATGAGACATTGATGAGTGAAGGACAGCTAGTATGTCGGGAAAAACTGTCTTAAAATCCACTTGTATGTTCTTACCCGTTATGGCACAAGTTGGATCTATGAGGCATCGCCATAGTGCTTGCCACTACATGTTTTTCCTAATTATTTCAATGTCTTGTTTGCAATATCTTCTTCCAATACCGCAGGTACGATCAAGGAGATTCTGGTTTTGGTAATGGTAGCTATACTAATAACATATAAACTGAGGTTCTTTGTTTTATTATTTTTGGTCATGTCTTTGCATGTTTCTTGAACAAATTTTGGAATAATTAAACAAGATAGTCAAACAACACGAAGCAGATTTGATCAAATAAACATTATTGACGATCCGAACATTCTGGGCATAAATCAACATGATATAAGGTACATTTTGATCCATAGTGTTTGTAAATTACTACGTCGATGACTAGATCGCATGAGACCTTGAGCAGAGGTTTGATGGCTTTCTATAACAGTTACATATCATGAATCCAAATTGACAGGCGGCCAACAAAATCAGTTAATATTCCTGAAAAGGAAACTTCAAAATAAATTGCTGATTATACATTTTATTATTTTCTGATTATATACTTTTATAGTGTAATAATATATACTAGCGTATGATGCATTTGAGCTATGAGTTTGAAAAAAAAAAAAAAAGGTGAGAATGGTTAAGAAGGGGAAGAGAGAGAGTGGAATATATAAAAAATATAAAATGAGAAAGAGAGAGTGAAACTATAAAAAATAACCATCATACTCTAATTCCTATTTACATGAATAACTTATAGTCGCTATATATATATATATATATATATATATTATGTGTCGTGTGGTGGGTAAAAAAATTTGAAGCATGTGTAAAAGCTTTTCAATAGTTTATTTTATTCCTCTATTTTCGTCTTTCTATTGTTTTTTTTTTTTTTTTTTTTACTTTACTTTTACAGGAAAAGACTCATAAGTATAACACATCAGTATGAATATTAATAAAATTTTAACATATAAGATAATAACATAAATTGTTTCTTAAACAATTACCATATATGATTGGCATACTTTATTTATGTCACAATGTGTACATAAAATTTTGCATATGCTGTATGTTCTCCCTCTTTCTTATTATTCAAATGTCTCTTTTTTTGGTCTTCTTTCCTTTACATTCTTTTTTTTTTTTAATCTTTTTATCGAAATATTTAACCAATTTTTTTTAAAGATAAATTTCTATTCATCAATGAATAAACTTAGCTTCAAATAATATTTTCTGGAGATTCTTTTTATTAGTGGATAGTTATAATCTACATGATAATTGCATCAATAAATCGATTTTCTGTTAAATAATTATAATAGTAGCTTCAATAAAACAAATTGATAACCTTTTAAAAAGATTGCGGTCCGGTATCTCTGTTTCTTTCTCCTTTTACTAATAAACCTAACTTTCTGATTTTTTTTCCCCTACCTATTTCTACGGCTATGACTGCCGATCCATTTCTTTTCCCAAATGATCAATAAAGTGGACTAAACCATTATTTAACATATGATTTGACGTACCGCATCTCATTTGCTAATGTGTGCCCGTCAAAGAGGTAACAGAGGTGACTAAAGGAGTCTCTTATAAATTGTCACTCCTAGTACCTGGCTCCGCAATTCCTTGTAATTATTTTCACCATTGTCATCTCAACCAAGAAAGGTTAATTTCTATAAATGGATTATTATGTATTAGAATAATTGATGGACACAAATGTTAATAAGATTTTGATATTTAATAATAATGACAAATGAATTAACAGTTTTATTTATATACCAAAATTTTACTTTTATTACGATGCTACAAAGCAATCATGTATTAAAAATGCTGATTAGATTTTTATCACGACTATCATTGTCATTTTCTTACTACTGGCTACCGGGTCTCTGAATTTTACTATCCAATTTCGTTCTTCCATCTAAATATCTCCTTGTTTTCACTAAAATTGCAGTTAAAGAAAAATATACACATTTTTTATGAAAAAAATATGATAATGTCATCGGACAAAAAAATAATTCCCAAAAATAGGTAGGTTGAACTAGCACGTCTCTTGAAGAAAGAATACAATTAACATTCTACAAATGAGGCTTTACTATCAAGGATCAACTAAACATTGAGACTATTTGTTCTTCCTCATCATCATTTTCTTCAAAACATCCGATTATCAAGTATTATCTCCTTCTCAACTGT
Source organism: Combretum micranthum (assembly GCA_024138025.1). Taxonomy (NCBI): domain Eukaryota; kingdom Viridiplantae; phylum Streptophyta; class Magnoliopsida; order Myrtales; family Combretaceae; genus Combretum; species Combretum micranthum. The sequence goes on from JAMXBD010002446.1 coordinate 141,014, forward strand.
TACACCCTCATAGGACACCTAGCAGTATCAATACACCATGTAACAAATTGGAGTCATAGACATTTTTATTAACCAATTTGAGGCTACTAGAACAGCACATGAGCATCATACAACTAGAATGCTCCGTGGCATGGACAGTGATAACATGATCGAAAGTTTGTTCAAAGTAAGAAATATATCATACATATAGATCACATACAACAATAGCATTACTTACAACTTACATTGAGTACTTAGTTATTACATCATAATCGAATAAATACTAGTCTTAGATGGCTTCTTCACACATAATTCTATAATTTATCTAGCCCATGTCTCGATTACATTGCTAACTTATACTAGCATCAACTTCTTCGTGTAGGTGATCCTTAGCGATTGCTATAACTAAGAAAATCTATGGGAGAGTGCAAACTACAACTTGGTGAATAACTAGATCGCAATAAAAATCAAACAATGTTAAGAAGTTTAATTAATAGGCTATGTAATGCAACAATCAACTATATGTAACAAGTACAAGTTTAGGTAATTAGAATCTAAATTGGGTATAGATTTCCGCCCTTTCATCAAGGTTTCAAGAACCAATCAATAAGTAATCCACATCCAAGAAAGACTAAGAGTTAAGGAAGAAGAAGCATTATTCATCTTCTCTTATCAGTATATATTTAAGTGTATTATAGCTTAATTTAGACATAGAACTTAGAAACTCCACTAAGTATTAACTATTTCGTGTCAACCCCACAAGCAATGTTCCTTCAGGTGCCTACTTAGTTCTTGTGGAATCGAGTAGAATAGTGGTAACCTTATGCAGAACCTAAATTTCATTTCTCTTTACTTGAAAAACTCAGCATTATCACATAATCGAAATGCTAATATGTAACGAGATTACCAATTAAATGCAGTTTATGTAGTTATACAGACATATTTATTTCATTTATTAGTCGAATAGGATTTATACCAAATTACTTAGCGACTACACAATTCTTGGACAATCTTCAGGACACATTACACAATCATTATAAAGCAACTAGTTATCACTTTTAATATTGAGACTTGTCATTCATCCAAACAACGTACAACATACATCATTCCCAATCCCCAGACACATAGTCAGTTACAATTATACTTTAGAACATATGCTATATTATAGACACAATAAATGTGAAAAGATCAAAGTTACTCACATATGCATCTTGCTTAGTCATCGTAATAATCTATTGAAAACTATAGATGCTAGTCTATCCTTCCTATAAGATAACAACTATGCATTACTAATGCATAACAAAGTAATTCCTATTAGTTCCTAAGCGTCCTAAATCCATGTCATGATTTCCATAATTTATTAGTCTTTTTATCATGTGAGAGGTAAATCGTGGGCGTGATATAGGCCAAGAATAAACAGGGTAGGTGATCATAGGCATGATCAAGGCAATCATTTCTATTTGCATATCATAAAGCTTTAAAAGTGAGGTCAACCACAAGCATGACCTCTACCACAATTGAGGTTGTGTTCAAACTTCACTTCCCTCAATTTCAATTACAAGCACTTAGACTTAGTCATGACTTGTGTAAACCCTGAAATTTTTCACAATAGTATACAGTAGTAAAATAGAAAACATAAAGTAGATAGTGAATTTAGAATCAGATAAAAATCCATAATAGACCTATGAGTTGTAATCAACTTATTCCTAGTTTGAAAGACCCGAATAAAAATTTTCTCAACCTTAATAGATACAAAAAACAAGATTTCGTATCTTGAACTAATAATTCAAGATATATCTAGAAATAGCTTTAAAATTTCAAAAAACCGATAAAATACAGTTTTTAATAGAACTTATCGGTATAAAACAATAATTTAAAAAGGAAATACTAAGATTATAAATACATAATAGACACTAATACTGAACAATAATTATCAATCTAGATCTAAAAAGAAAATTTCAAACCCACTGTTATAACTGTTAGGAAATTCTAAATTTATTAGGACTTGGTTCCTAACTTAATTCATCGAACTCGAAAATTTAATCACGTAAGTTAAAAATACTAAAAATAAATAATTGTGTGAAGTTTTAACTAAAAATTTGAAAATATAAATAATTTAGAGTTTTGTAGTAACTTAGGTAATTTTGTTTCGATAAAACGTAAATATAACGAGTATAGATATACGCGAATAATTTAATACTAGCAAAAATATTTTAAATAATAATAATAAATAAATAAATTAATTAATTAACTTGACCGCTGCACGAATTGAAGATTTGGACATGGAACAGCAGAGGTTCCTTCTTCACGCGCAGCAGAAGCCGAGTGATCCATTTCCACGCATGAGCAGTCCACGCGCAGTAGCAGGAGATGACCGAGCAGCAGCAGCCCTCACTACACGCACAACAGCAGGCTGCATGCTCGAACAAGCAGCACTCCACACACACGCACAGTACTGCTCGATTGAAACAGAGCCTTGGAGAAACAGAGCAGCAGCTGTTGGTCATTCTCGGCTGCTGCAAGTTCAAGATGTGATCCAACTTTGCTCCGATTATTACACTCAAATTCAACCCGAAAAGGACACCCCAACCAACCCAAAAGCTACACCTATAACCCACATTTAATTTGCAAGAATTACAGACCAAATGGGAGAGGAAAACAGTTGCAAATTAAGATGGAAATTCATGATGTAGTAGCAAAATACTCCCCTGCTATAGAGTTCTGTATCTTCTTGCCCAACTTTGATCCGAATTTGAGTTCTAAATTCCAAATGGAATTGACCTACAATCTAACTAAAACACTCCACATGTAATCAACAATAAATGAGGAGAATTTTAGCTTAGATAAACAACCACAACCACTCCAAATATCCTTGCAAAAATCAGATCATAACAGCTGCAATAGAGGAAAAATTCAACAAGAAACAGCAGCACACATACCCAAATTGAGCTCCGATTTTTGAAAGATTCTTAGGCTTAATTGAGCTGATATTTTTTACTAATTAAACATCAATAGAGAGCCTTTGAATGGACACTTCACATACCATTAATTAATTAGAAAACCAGATCTAAAATCTGTCCAAAAATCAAGAGGAAATGTTCCAGAAATTTCAATTTTTCAAACTTCAAACTTCAACAGATCTTGACTCGATTTTTACACAAGTTAAGCTCCTAATTTTACATACATAAATGGCATTAATTACCTACCAAACAAACACAATTAATTCCCTCAAAGATAGCCACAAATCTGTCAAAACAAAGTCCAATTTTGCAAACCAAAAATGCCAAATTTGTATGGAAATTCCAACTGCAATTTTGAATCTTTTTCAAGCCCAAAACCCTTTCCTTATAGACACTGTATAATTGATAAATATGAACAATACAAGTGAAAGACCATTTAGTGTACGCTCTATTTGACACCGGCGTGACACATTCATTTATAGATACTGTATTAGCCAAATTGTTAGGTCTAACATGTGAAGCTATGAATAAAGGGTTAGGGATCAGTACACCTACAGGAGGCATGGTTATGACTCAGGAGATAGTGAAAGAATGCCCAATACAGATTGGGAATCAAGGATCTATTGTTGATCTAATTGTAGTGGAACTACACAAATATGAAGTTATTTTGGGAATGACTTGGTTAGTTGCCACAAAAGCTAAGATCGATTGTCGTCTCAAGATGGTATCCTTTATAAATTGTCAAGGAGAAAGAAAGGAGTACCAAGGAGAAATACTATAAGACAGTGGAGTCAAATTAACAATCATTGAAGTTGATGATGATGGCACTGAGAAGTTAGGCGAAATTATTTTAGGAGCTGTTAATGGAGAACCAGAGAAACCTAGTATTCATACTATAAGAACTGTGTGCGAATATCCAAATATATTCCCAAATGAATTACCTGGTTTACCTCCACAAAGTGAAGTGGAATTCTCCATTGATTTGATGCCTGGAACAGAACCAGTATCAAAAGTTTCGTATCGAATGGCACCTGTAGAATTGAAGGAATTAAAAGTGCAATTGCAGGAATTGATGGATAAAGGATTCATTAGACTTAGTGTATCTCCGTGGGGAGCCCCGATACTGTTTGTTAAAAAGAAAGATGGTTCATTGAGACTCTGTATTGATTATAGGGAATTGAATAGAGTAACCATAAAAAACAAGTATCCATTACCGAGAATCGATGATTTGTTTGATCAACTATATGGAGCAAAAATATTTTCCCGTATTGATCTCAAATAAGGATATCATCAAATTCGAATCAAGACAGAAGGTACACCTAAGACTGCATTTCGAACACGGTATGGCCACTATGAATTTTTTGTTACGCCATTCGGACTTACTAATGCACCTGCGGTATTTATGGATTTAATGAATCAGATTTTTCGACCATTGTTGGATATTTGTGTAATTATGTTCATAGATGATATATTGGTATATTCACCATCAGAGGAGCAACATGAGGAGCATTTGAGGAATGTATTGCAGATTTTGAGGGATAACAAATTATATGCTAAATTGTCAAAGTGTGAATTTTGGCTTAAGAGCATATCTTTTCTTGGACACATTGTATCGGGAGAAGGAATTTCTATAGATCCTGCAAAGGTCAAAGCCATCGTGGAATGGAAAAGACCTGAGACAGTTATTGAAATCAGAAGTTTCTTGGGCTTAGCTGGATACTATAGAAAATTTGTACGGGATTTCTCAACGATTGCAAGACCATTGACACAATTGACAAAGAAAAATGAAAATTTTCAATAGAATGAAAAGTGAGAGCAAAGTTTCCAAGAATTGAAGAAGAGATTAGTATCAGCACCAATATTGGTCTTACCCAATGATCAAGACCCATATGTTATATATAGTGATGCACCCAAAAATGGTTTGGGATGTGTATTAATGTAGAATGGAAAAGTAATAGCATATGCTTCTAGACAATTAAAACCTCATAAGATGAATTACCCTACTCATGACTTGGAATTAGCTGTTATTGTTTTTGCACCCAAAATTTGGAGACACTATTTATATGGACAAAGGTGTGAAATTTATACTGATCATAAAAGTTTGAAGTATATAATCACACAAAAAGAATTGAACATGAGGCAACAACGATGGTTGGAGCTAATAAAGGATTATGAGTTGGGTATCAATTATCACCCAAGAAAAGTGAACACTGTTGTTGATGCTTTGAGTCGAAAAAACTACGGTGAAGTAGCCTCAATGTTGACTGAGCAAAAAGAACTCATCAAGGAATTTGAAAGGATGAGTTTAGGATTCACAATGTAGGGTTTTGAAGCTGAACTTGGAAATCTGATTTTGGAACCTTCCTTACTTCAACAGATCAAAGAAGCTAAAAAGAAGATATAGAATTTCAAAGGATTATCCAAGAGATATCACAAGATAAATATAGGGATTTTCCGAGTCGATCATGAAGGAATCCTTAGAATGGGCAACAGACTGTGCGAACCCCATAAATCGGATTTAAGGCAAAAGTTAATGGAAGAGGCATATAATTCTGGATATATTGTTCATCCTAGAGAAACGAAAACCTATCAAGAATTGAAAAGTGCATATTGGTGGAATGAGATGAAAAAGGATGTAGCGGAATTTGTGGCCAAATGTGAGGTATGTCAACGGGTTAAAGCTGAACACCAAAAGCCGGGAGGATTGTTGAAGCCATTACCAATTCTTGAATGGAAATGGGATCAGATCTCTATGGACTTTGTATGTTCATTACCTAAGACGAGTAGTGGACATGATGCTATATGGGTTATTGTGGATAGACTCACTAAATCAACACATTTTATACCCATCAATATGACGTATCCACTGGAAAAGCTAGCACAGATATATCTTCAAGAGATTGTTCGATTACATGGAATACTAGCTAACATAGTATCGGATAGAGATCCACGCTTTGTTTCCAGATTCTGGAATGGGTTGCAGAAAGCATTAGGGATGCGGTTAAAGTTTAGTACAGCTTATCATCCCCAAACTGATGGACAAACAGAAAGGACTATACAAACTTTAGAAGACATGCTAAGGTCTTATATATTGGAATTTAAAGGAAATTGGGATCAACACTTACCTTTGATGGAATTCGCATATAATAACAGTTATCATTCTAGTATTGGAATGCCACCATATGAAGTACTTTATGGTCGAAAGTGTAGATCACCATTATTTTGGGATAATTTAGAGAGAATAGCGGTTGGACCTGAAATGGTACAAGAAACAATAGATAAAGTGGCAGTGATAAAACAAAAGATGAAAGAAGCTCAAGATTGACAAAAGAGTTGGGCAGATATGAAGAGACGGGAGTTGGAATTCAAAGAGGGAGATCATGTATATCTTAAAGTGAACCCGATCGAGAGTCTTCATCGTGGACGAAATCAAGGAAAATTAAGTCCTCGATATATTGGACCTTTTGAAATCTTGGATAGGGTAGGAGGTTTAGCCTACCGATTGGCTTTACCTCCAAATTTATCTGGTATACATAACGTGTTTCATGTATCGGTTATGAGGAAATATGTCTCCGATCTAGATAAAGTGGTTGAGTTGGAACCAAAAACAACCTGTTCGAATAATGGACACTAAGGTACAGCTCTTAGAAACAAGGAAATCAGATATGTTAAGATTTTATGGGATCCCCAAATGGAAGAAATGACTTGGGAATTAGAAGATGAAGTTCGGAAGAATTACCCTAATTTGTTTGAACCATCAGGTATGTATCAAGCTTTGAGGACAAAGCTTATTTTAAGGGGGAGCGGATGTAAACCTCGAAATTTTTCACAATTTACACGGTAGTAAAATAGAAAACGTAAAGTAGATAGTGAATTTAGAATCCGATAAAAATCCTAGAATAGACTTATGAGTTGTAATAAACTCATTCTTAGTTTGAAAGACCCGAATAAAAATTTTCTCGACCTTAATAGATACCAAAAACAAGATTTCGTATCTTGAACTAATAATTCAAGATATATCTAGAAATAGCTTTAAAATTTCAAAAAACCGATTAAAATACAGTTTTTAATAGAACTTATTGGTATAAAACAATAATTTAAAAAGGAAATACTAAGATTATAAATACATAGTAGACACTAATACTGAACAATAATTATCAATCTAGATCTAAAAAGAAAATTTCAAAGCCACTGTTAGAATGTTAGGAATTCTAGATTTATTAGGACTTGGTTCCTAACTTAATTTATCGAACTCAAAAATTTAATCACGTAAGTTAAAAATATTAAAAATAAATAATCGTGTGAAGTTTTACTAAAAAATTTGAAAATATAAATAATTTAGAGTTTTGTAGTACCTTAGGTAATTTTATTTCGATAAAATGTAAATATAACGAGTATAGATATACGCGAATAATTTAATAATAGCAAAAATATTTTAAATAATAATAATAATAATAATAATAAATAATTAATTAATTAACTTGACCGCTGCACGAATTGAAGGTTTGGACGTGGAACAGCAGAGGTTCCTTCTTCACGCGCAGCAGAAGCCGAGTGATCCATTTCCACGCACGAGCAGTCCACGCGCAGTAGCAGGAGATGACCGAGCAGCAACAGCCCTCACTCCACGCACAGCAGCAAGCCGCACGCTCGAACAAGTAGCACTCCACACACACACACAACACTGCTCGATTGAAAACAGAGCCTTGGAGAAACAGAGCAGCAGCTGTTGGTCATTCTCGACTGCTGCAAGTTCAAGATGTTATCCAACTTTGCTCCGATTATTACACTCAAATTCAACCCGAAAAGGACACCCCAACCAACCCAAAAGCTACACCTATAACCCACATTTAATTTGCAAGAATTACAGACCAAATGGAAGAGGAAAACAGTTGCAAATTAAGATGGAAATTCGTGATGTAGCAGCAAAAAACTCCCCTGCTGTAGAGTTCCATATCTTCTTGCCCAACTTTGATCCGAATTTGAGTTCTAAATTCCAAATGGAATTGACCTACAATCCAACTAAAACACTCCACATGTAATCAACAATAAATGAGGAGAATTTCAGCTTAGATAAACAACCACAACCACTCCAAATATCCTTGCAAAAATCAGATCATAACATCTGCAACAGAGGAAAACTTCAACAAGAAACAGCAGCACACATACCCAAATTGAGCTCCGATTTTTGAAAGATTCTTAGGCTTAATTGAGATGATATTTTTGACTAATTAAACACCAATAGAGAGCCTTTAAATGGACACTTCACACACCATTAATTAATTAGAAAATCGGATCTAAAATCTATCCAAAATCAAGAGGAAATGTTCCAAAAATTTCAAATTTTCAAACTTCAAATTTCAATAGATCTTGAACCGATTTTTACACAAGTTAAGCTCCTAATTTTACACTTATAAATGGCATTTTTTACTTACCAAACAAACACAATTAATGCCCTCAAATATAGCCACAAATCTGTCAAAACAAAGTCCAATTTTGCAAACCAAATATGCTCAATTCGTATGGAAATTCCAGCTGCAATTTTGAATCCAAGCCCAAAACCCTTTCCTTAGCCTCCAAAACCTAGCCTAGTCTTAGTACATGTATATAAGCTTAAGTTAGTTACAAATTGAGCTCATAACTCCCACAAAATCACCCCAAAAACACAACTACAAAAAGGTGCATCCAGCCTTTTCATTTTTCTTTTCCATTGCAACCTTCCACTTAGAAAGCTTAGAAACCCTTGTAAGATCAACCATAAACCCCTAGCTTACTTCTCATATCATATCTACACACTAAGCACATCAAGAACACCAATTCCCCTCTCCAACAACATCCAAAACTAAATCAAAAGTCTTGGTTATCCAAAGATCCAAGAGGGGAAAACTAGCTTAACAAGGTAAGAATATTAGATTGCATTAGTAAGCCCCCATTATAGTTAATGTTGTTAACTTATAATTTAGTTAGAAACTCATCATCCAACCTTTGATATAGGTTTGATTCTTGCTTAAAAGGAGTTGAACATCCTTCTTCCATTCCAATCCATGGTAAGTTCTAATCTACAACCTATCCTTGTTAAACTTGTGTATAGACTTTACGATGAATTATTGAGCATTGGAAGAAAGTTTGTGGTTGAAAGAAGTTGTTATCCATTGATGAATCAAGTGGATAGATGGTTGATGTGTTAGAAATGTTAGATATTGTTGGAAAAGAAAAAAAAACAACTTAGAAGTATTATAATTATGGTAATAGTAAATTCGGATCTAGGAATAAAGTGACAAAACAAGACTCAAATTTCATCTAATCTAGTCTAAATTCATGTCTAATGCTTCTAAGACCTTATATGAACATAAAACTTGATAAAACAAGCTTTACAAGCATGATTAGAAGTCTACATTACAAGAAAAGTGTTATGAACAAATTCATAGAAATTATACATACCGAGACTTCTACAAGTTATGATGGAACTTAGGATATGAATGAAGGTTTAAATGAGATCCTCCAAAATAATATATAATCAAAAGAAACTTGAAAGAATTAAACAATAAAAATTTCTTTTATAAGAATCAATACTTTAAGAAATCGCTATAAACCATAGGAATGATATCAAATACCAACATAGGACACTTAGACACTCATAGGAATTTAATTTTCTATTTATAAATATTATTGATAAATATTTCATCTTAATAGGTAATTTCGATACTGTCAAGGATTTCCCGGTCGATTACTACGACTAATCAATATGAGCAGGTGAATAACTTAGACTTATTATATTGTTTATGATTGTAGTTTAGTTGCACTAAAATACAATGATAATAATGATGAACTCATGTGTATATGGGATTACAGGATTTGCTTGCTATTTGAAATTACTTGTTTGACAAATACTCCTAACCAAGAGTGATAATGAATACTTGTGAAATTACTGTATGTGAAGTATGTTGAGTGTCTGAATGAAGTTTGAACACTTATAACTTGACTAAAAATTATCAAAATCATAAGTGAAATGGTACATGCATAGCATGATTTGCACATACTGCATTATGTTTGTATGATAGCCTACTAAGTGTTAGAATTTCGGTTCTCTGGTAATACTTGGTTTTTCTAGGCAAGAGGCTAGTAGTTCTACTTAAGTTTATCTTTGTTCTGTCGGTTCCATGGGAACTAACTGATAATGAAGGACGCCGCCCATGGTATCGCTGTGAAATGTCTAACACTTCGTGGAGTTTCTAAGGCTTAAAACAGGAAATGAGTGTTCAAAACATCATTAACATAAAGAGATAATAATTGTGAGGATTGTGGTTTTCCTGTGTACTTAGTTTCTCCTGGGTAGGCAATTCATAGATCGGTTTCCTTCAACCCCGATGAGAGGGCATAAATCTCCATCCTGTTTGGATTCTGGTTTTTCCAAGCTTGTATTTGTTCATGTGTTTGTTGATGCATTACATATGATTGATAATAACTTGCTTCTTGTGATAAGTTCTGGTTATTCACTGAGCCCGTGGTTATGCTCACACTCCTACAGTCCTTACAGGATGACACTTAAGCCTTGGTTGGTGGCTTCTAGGAGCTTAGAGCCGGTATGTTTCTAAAGCTGGAAGAGTCTTGGAAACAGGGAAAAATAGTTTCATTATTTATATGTATTAATTGGTGTTAGTACATCAATTTTATTATCTGAGAACTTAGAAAGTTTTATGGTTTGTAATAGTTATTATTCAGACAGTAGAACTTAATTATGGTATTGTGATTTTATTTACTTTCATCATTTCTTATCACGCAACCAAAAAGATCCTGTTTTGTTAAACTCATGTCATTTTCCAAAGTAGTTCTAGTATTAATATGTGTATTTGATATTGTCTGGGTTATCAGGCTGTATCATATATATATAATATATATATATAAATATTACTGCTAGGGTACTATTGGGGCATGACAACTTACCATCGCATGAGCAACTATGGTTGTGATTGAATCACGGGCAAAAACCACAGGCATGTTCTACTTCACTTAACAAAACTAAATTCTTCTTAGATTAGTCCGTAGGTTGAAGTGTGGCCATAGATTGATCTAAGATAACTACTTTAAGCTTGATCACAGCATATGCTATGAATGTAATCTATGTAACTACTTCAGATAAAATTGTGTTTTGCAAGTTTATTAGTTAAACTTAGATCTATCATCATTTCATTTGATTAAAAGTTAAAACTTAGATCTATACCTTTCACAAGTTTTCAACAAATATATTAAAACTCTATGCATGATCAAATTCGTAAAGTTAAGTGTATATACACTTTTTATTATTCCTTAGCAAGTTTAGTTTTAGTTTATTAATTTATCATATCTACTATCTTAGTATCTTGTTATTAAGTAGTAAAATATGCATGTATACTATTGTAATTTGTAAAGATAAACTTATAATAAACTTTTAGAAAGATAAAACTTACTTTAGTTCAATTAGTAGCGTTTGTGTGATTGCTTCACATATCGCTTCAAAAATGCTAGAAGTAGTGTTTATACATGATTTCTTAGAGATTTTCTTATGTTGAAGGTGATCATTTGAAGAAGTGGTTTATGTATTTTTGTTATTAACATGAATGAAAGGATAAAGGTGGTTTGAGTTTTTTTTTTTTTTTAGTTGTGTATTTGATAAATAAGATATTGTAATATTATATTAAATTATATTAGTATAGTAAATTTTAAAAGTTTTTTGTTTATCTTTTAGTGAAAGTCACATCCAGTTGGCGTAAATTTCCAAATTCCAGCTACTTCTTTGAAATAAGAGTGTAAAATGTACTTAGTTTAAAAATGTCATTTTAGCAATTAGTGAATAAAACTTTATAAAGATTGAACAAGTTTTCCCTCTCCATGTGTTTTTGATCAAATAGATTTCATCAAATATTTAAACAGTTTTGAGAGAAATTGAAATGTAGATTATGAGAATTAAAGTTTATAATATATATATATATATAGACGAATAATTTATGATATTAGACAGACATTACTTGATATATATACATATCATCAATTATCTCAAGACAATAATATCAAAGACAAGATTTAGGTTTCAAATCTCATAAAGGATAGTTTTAAATCAATATCTAGTATTTTATATTTACACAATTCATTACATATATAATATATATATATATATAAATTAATGGTTCACACTATACTTAGAAGCTAGAGCTACATAACCATGTTTAGCAAAATTTTTATCTATATCATATAATCTTATCTTTCGTATCTTTTATTCCTTTGGGTATTTAATTTCCCAATTTCTAAACTTAAGTTAAGAAAAAATCTTGAGGATTACATAACACCACTACCCTTCCCACCCCCCCTTCCCCCCTGTGCCGAAAAAAACCTGCATGAGGCATACTTGATTCATCAAACAGTTGTGGATAGTTCTTTTTTATTTCATCTTCTGATTCCCATGTGGTTTCTTTAATCTGCGAATCCAATAAAACTTTGAGATATTTGATTTCTTTATTCCAAAGGGTTTGTACTTTGGAATCCATAATCTGTATTGGATGCTTTTCATAGGTCAGGTTTTCCTTTAGGGAGATAGGTTTCGATTTAGTGACTTTATCTGGATATGGTATGTATCTCTATAAAACTGATACATGGAAAACATTGTGTATACTAACAAGGTATAGTAGAAGTGTCAATTGACATGCTAAATCTCCAACTTTGTCCAATATCTCAAAAGGTCCAATATACCTCTACTTCAACATTCCTTATAATTGCCATCAATATAAACTTTTAATTAGGCTTATTTTGAGATACACATGATTCCCTATATCAAAATTGAGTTCTTTTTCTTTTCTATTGATCTTGTGCTTCCTTCATTTTCTATTTGATTGTTGCCACATTATCTATTGTATCTTGCATTAGTTCAAGTTTAATTGTTATCTTTTCCAAATTATCCCAAAATAGTGGTGATCAACACTTACTTCCATACAACACTTCATATGGTGGCATTTAAATACTAGAATGATAGCTATTATTGTATAAAAATTCCACTAGTGGCAAATTTTGATCCCAACTTCCTTTAAGTTATAATATATATGCTCATAGCATATCTTCCAAAGTCTATATTATCCTTTCTGTTTACCCATCTGTTTGAGGATGATATGTAGTACTAAATTATAATCGAGTCCCATGGCTTTTTATAAAGTAACCCAAATCTTGAAACATCCATAGGTGTTGATTAAGTACAATTCCCACTAGCACACCATGCAATCTAACTATCTCCTTAATGTATATTCATGCCAATTTTTCTAAAGAATAAGTCATCTTAATGGGTAGAAAATGAGTAGAATTAGTAAGTTTATCCAAAATTACCCCTATACCATCATATTTTGTATTAGTCTTTGGTAGAGAACTTACAAAGTCCATTGAGATTTGATCCCATTTCCATTCTGGAATGGGTAATAGTTGCAACAGTCCACCTGGTCTTTGATATTTAGCTTTTTCCCTTTTGACAAACTTTACACTGAGCAATAAAATTTTTTGTCTCTTTCCATTCCATCCTACCAATATGCACTTTTAAGATCTTTGTAGGTTTTAGTTTCACTTAAGTGAATAGTATATCCGAGTAATGTGCCTCATGTAATAGTTCTCTCTTCAATGCTGAATCATTTTCCACACAAAGTCTATTACTTACCCTGAGAATTCCTTTTCCACCTACTTGAAATCCTTTGCATTTTCTTGTGTAAGACCTTGAATGATTTCTTAAAATTTCAAGTCTTTTTTTTTTTTTTTGCATGTTTAATACGTTGAAGCAAGGTAGGTTATAGAATCAAATTTGCAATCTCAGTTTATTGATCTTCTAAGGTAAATTCCAAATTCAACTTTCAAATTTGTTATAAGCTCTTTCTACTCTATTAATATTAAAGCAACATCCCCATAACTCTTATGACCTAAGGCACTACAACTGCACTAATGCTCCCTGGATGATAATTGTTAGTTAAATCATAATCCTTTATCAATTCTAACCACCTACGTTGTCTCATATTTAATTCTTTCTAGTGTATAGATATTTCATACTCTTATGATCTATGTAAATTTCACATTTTTGTCCATACAAGCAATGTTGCCATACTTTTAAAGAAAAAACAATGGCTACTAATTCCAAATCATGCACGAATAATTCATCTCATGTGCTTTTAGTTGACACAACACTATGTGATGACTCTCCCATTCTTCATTAGTACACATCCTAATCCATTCTTTGATGCATCACTATAAATGGTAAATGAATCTTTATTATTCGATAAAACTAATATTGAGGTAGATACCAATGTCTTCTTTAACCCCTAACAACTCTGTTCTCTCATCTCATTCCATTCGAATTTCTCTTTCTTTGTTGTCAATTGAGTTAAAGGTAGAACTATTTTTTGAGAAATCTTGGACAAGTTTCCTATAATACCTAGCTAATTCTAGGAAACTTCTTACTTTAATCATTATTTCGGCATTTTCCATTCAATAATAGCTTTAACCTTTTCTAGGTCAACTGAGATTTCCTCCCCTGATACTACATGTGTAAGGAAATATATATGTCTCAACTAGAGTTCACACTTTGATAAATTGGCATATAACTTGTTCTCCTTAACATATGTAACACCATTCATAAAATATTCATCATGTTGAGCTTCTAAAGTAGAATATACTAGCATATCATCAATAAAGACTATCACACATATATTTAGCAATGGTTGAAAATACTATTCATTAGATCCTAAAGATTGTTAGTGCATTCATTAATCCAAAAGGCATCACCAAAAATTCATAGTGACCATACCAACTTCAAAATGTTGTCTAGGTATATCTTCAACTTTAATCCAAATTTTATGGTATCTGAATTTCAAATCAATGAGAGATGCTCTTGCTCCTCACAATTGGTCAATAAATCATCTACTTATGGCAGAGGGTACTTTTTTTAATAATAACCTTGTTCAAACCTCTGTAGTCTATACAGAGTCTTATTGATCTATCATTTTACTTTACAAATAACACAAGTGCTCGCCAATGTGATACAATGGGGCAAATAAATCCTTATCTAATAATTCTTGTAGTGTTTTCTATTCTTTAATTCCACAAGGCCCATCTGATAAGGTGGTTTCGATATCGGTTCAATCTCTAGTATCAAATCTATGGCAAACTCAACTTCTTTCGACGTGGCAATCCTGGTAAATCATCTGGAAATACATCAAAAAACTCAACACCACTAGAATGTTTTGAATATCTAGCTTTTCAAATCTCCATTTATAGAATAGATTATACTTTCTTCTAACTCATTAATCCTTCTTTAAGCACTTAAATAGCTTTTACTTCTATTTAATTCCCTCTAAGCACTCTCCTACAAATACAACTCTTGCCTTTTTATTAATAACAAACGAGATTTATTTTAAGTCGACAATCCACTTTGACATTTGTAACAATTATCCATGTCATCCATAAAATAACTTCATATTTTTTCATATCTACTACTATAAGGTTAGCAATAGTTTCCCAATTATTAATTTGTAATGGACATTTTTTATCACCTTACAAGTTAATCATCCCTTTAGTAGGAGCTGAAATTCCTAAACTCTTTTCCATTACCTCAATACGAAATCCCACTCTTTTAGCCAATCCAATGTTGATAAAAGAACGTATAGCACACGTATCAAATAGTGCATACACAAAGTTGTATTTCACTTGTATTATTCCTAATTTGCATTCATTTAACTAATTACTACTTACTAATTTAAGGAATTCTACATTAGTTATCTAGTGTACACTTATGTCAAAGTTTATAAATCAAGGGTAGATACATATTGTATTAAACTAGAATCTTTCATCTCATCTTCATCATATTCTTCTTTAGCTCCCTCAACAACCAGTATCCCATGCACTGCAAACATTTTGTCCATTCCTGTAGATTTATACCATGATTGTTTGCATCCTTTCACTCCTTTACTCCACCGATTTCTTTGGACTGTAAAGTTCCTACATCTTGAGTATGTTGAGGGTAAGTAGTTGATAGATGTTCTATCTTCTTACAAATAAAGCATGTATCTCTTGTTTTCTTTGGACAATTGCTTACCACATGTTCAGCTTCCCCACAGTAGTAACACTGATGTTAGAGCTGGGGACAGTCTCTAGGATAAGAGATCCTTCACATTTCCAACAAATAAGATTACTTTTTTCTCAAAGTTCCTCCTTTCTATGTTCCAGATGACTTAAGAAACTTGGTCTTTTTAGAAGTTGAACTTGTTCCAAGATTATTCTCTTTCTAAAAGTTTGACACTATAAGAAAACAGGCCTTTAGAGACAGAAAATCTATGACAGAAATTTGAAAATGTAGTTATAATTTTACAAATAAAATCTGCAACAATGGTTTTTGCGACAGAAATTTATGTTTAAAGATAAAATTTTTGTCTCTAAAGCCCAATTTTCTTGTAGTGTGACCTCTCATTTTAAATCTTTCCATTTAATGCTTTTTAGCACATTTTATAACTTGTGCCTTCTTCACCAATACAACAAAATCTTCAATCTCCAACTCACCTAACCTTTTTTGATAATGTGGGTCCAATCCAACCATAAAAACTTGTCTCTTTAATTCATCGCTATCCCTATAAGCATTAGGAGCAAATTAAATTAATTCGTTAAACTCATGTTTATATTCGTTAATACTTCTGCTTCCTTAGGTATGATTCATTAAATTTGTATTGTATTTTTCCCTTATGCTACTTGGAAAATACTCCTTTAAAAATTCTTTCCTCAACACTTCCCACGTAATTAATTATAGCAAGGTTCATTCTTTTGAATCCTCCTATGCCCTAGCTTTTAACCTTAATAAATATGTCCCATAAGGTACCTTGAGAGCATCACGTACTTGAAATATACCAAATGATCTTTCCGCTTATGCTAACCAATTCTCTGCTCCCTCTAGTTTCTCTATAATACCTTCAAAATATCAATTACATTTGATAAACTACAAAAGCAAATTCCTTTGAGGTTGAGGTAGACGTGGTGGAGGAATTTGTATTTCATGTTTAGCTGGAGGTGGCATTGGAATTTCAGCAGCTAATTCAATAGGCTGATCTACCTCATTAGGTATAGTAGTTGGTTATTGAATTAGTATTGTAAGAGTTTAAGTCCTCTATGGTATAACAAAAGGTACAGCAGGTGCTTCTATTGGAGCAACAGGTCCTCCTTGTGGAACTTGCAAAATTAGGAAATTTTGTTGTTGTATTGCTAGTAATATTGTTCTAGTCTTTTTAGAGGTGGTGGAGATACATTTCATGGCCCGGCTTGCCGTTGTTCAATAGGTCTGAAAGCTTAGGGTTGAACCTCTAGTGCAGGTGGTTGACTATTCCATATTCTTCCTCCCTGTCTCTTATTTCCAATTTTAATTACTTAGCCTTGATGTTATACCCATCAATTTCTAGTTATATTCATTAGTGGTTAAACAACACATACTACATAACATTAGTCATATGATCTATCACCACATGCCACAAATAACATTTGCAAAAATTCATAGCATACAAGTTATCATTTCTAACATATACCCTTAAGTCTACCCTCACTCAAGAAAAATTGTTGTGTGATAAATTTCATTTTACATGATTTAATCTTTTTGGGCATATTGCATAATTTCTATCGTTCATTTAAGTAGTAACATAATTTATTGATTATTTCGCAAGACTGATTTATTAGTTAAGGTTTGAAATGTATCGATTTGAGTTTAGGATTAAAATTACAATTTCAATCAAGACGACAATCGAAATTTTTCGGAGTTTACATCAATCGAATTTAGAGCATGTTAAATAAAGGCTAATCGATGGTGCAAAAACTAGTGTAGAAGCTGGACAAAGGAAAATATGGAACCTACTCATTTTAACAGTTAAAGTTATATGCTATATTGTATAGGACTAAAGTTTATTAAAAATTTAGATCAAATGATATGTTTGATCTCTATTAGATGGATTAAAGCAATGTTGGCTTTTGAGCTTATTTATTGTTTAAAATGATATTTATAATATTTATAGTGTTTAAGAGGCTTAAAGACATGCTTTGCTCACATTGAATGTTTAAAAAGAATCAAAGATCTTTTGTTTTTCTTTTTGTGCAACTTGCAATAATTCTAGGTTTCCTATGAAAATTAAACCGCTAGTTGAAATGCTTGCTACGATGCAAGATGAACCCATATGACATACAGATGACATTAAATGACTCCTTATACATTTTTTTAACCTTTATGTTTTTTATTTAATTTATAATTAAATTGAGACATTTTAAACAGTTGTAATTAATAAGTGTTGAATTAGTTATATAGTGAATTCTAAGTTGAGATTATTGAGAAGAAGACTTACTTTTCTTACTTGTACCATGTTCTGAAAAACTAAATTTCTAAGTATATTAAGAGAGAGTTTTTAGAAAATATGAATCTCATATTAGTAATTCAACAAAAATGACTGAACTTATCAAATTAAGGGAGTTAAATTTTATGAACCATAATATTTTGAGAGTTCAAACGAAGATTATGATCCAAGATTATGTAAAATTTGGTTTTAACTATAAATGGAATAATTAAGAAAGAAAAATATATGATAAAAACCTACGGGTTCCCTTCTTTCAAGAGTAATGAGTTTGTGAATTGGTGATAGAAAATATGTACATTCCATATATTGACATTAATGCATAGAGGTGGAACTAAAGTTTTATTATGTTGCTTGAATGGTTAACGATTAATTTCTGTACTAGTGATATCATATAGATTTGAAACCTCTTCAATTTTCTTCTCTCAATTTTCCTCAACTAAAAAAATTTTCACAACTATAATTATATAGATTTTCAATGCCTTATGACATCATTATTTCTTTTTTTTTTTTTTTTTTTTTTGATGTCAACCATGGATTACGCATGATAGCATCTTAACAAATAAATTAAGGGAAGTTGAGGAAAGGTAAATAGATATGATCAAGTCACATTTGGTAATTAAACTTTAGCCATTTGTTAATTAACTATCTGCAATTTTAAATTATCAATTTACTACTCACAAACTTTTTATGGTTATTTGTGTCAATTGTAAAAAAACAAAAGTGAAGTTTAGGTAGATAATTAAAATATTTGACAAAGTTCAGGTAGTTAGTAGCAAAATTGGGTAAAGTTTAGGGGAGCTTCTATGTTTCCATCGACAGAACTATCTAGTCAATCATCTAACTGTTAAAATAAATATAATAATTGGAATGCTACTATTTTAATTATTTGATCACAATTGGATATGGTGTGAACTGTTGAATAGTGATGGGACCCGTGTAATCAAAATTAATGATAGGACAATAGAATTTCCTAAAGTTTAGATATCAAATGGACACTATTAAACTTGATGTATTTAATTACAAAATTTGGCAAAGTCTAGGTACAATATGTGACAATTACCCTATATATTTATATATGATCATATATATGATAGAATCTCTTTTTAAGTAAACCTAAGTAAAACGTTCTTCAAGACCACATAATTTTGTTCGTTATCAAAGCCAATTCACTTAAGGTCGACTCACTCTCCTACAACTAAGAATTGGTCAAACACCACATAATTGTCTAAGTCAACTTCATTAAGTCACATTATTTGACTAAATATAGAATAAAACCAACTAGCTAATAATGGTCATCATTACCTCATAGGTCTAACTTTGTCCAAAACTAGTTAGGCATATATCTCTTAAAGGCCATATCTACGTAGGCCTTAATCAAGACAATCCATAGACGTAAAAATGAAGAGGTAACAATTCGAATATATATATGACTTAGTATGGTAAAAATTAAACGATTAAATAATTATTGCTTCATTATATTTTTATAGGCTTTCATGTTTGATATCAAATATATTTATATGGATAAAATAAGCCTTTCAATACAAGAATGCAGTGATCTTGCAAGTTTTGTGCTAGGATTTTTTTTAATAACTTCATTAATGCTTAAACTTGTCTCAAATAATATGTGTTTCATGTGTGTGATTAACTTAGTTCTACGAGTGATAACTTTAGATAGGCTTACGTCTATGGGGTTAGTAACTTAAAAGGCATAGTAGCTAGACATTTAAGCTACCTTAACTAGCTTGATGAATATTTCATAAGAAGAATCATAATGGCATAATGACCACTTGAGCAGAGAGAAGTTATATAGGGAGCCATTTGGGAATAAGTCCTAGCTTGCAACATAGTTTGGATAAGTTAAATTCCATTCGATATCAACCTTTAACATGGTTGCAATGATGTCAGATCCTTATGTCCCCCATTATGTTATTTAGGAGTCATGAGTACACATGTTTTGTCATATTTTGGAGGCACTAAAGATTTGTTGCTTTTTTTTTTTAATATTACTACTACATGAATTGCTTGTTCAATTAGATTTATGTATGCATAGCATGTGAATATATCTTTGTATATGCTAAGATAATAGGCTAAAGGCTCATTTTTAAATTTTCAGATGTGGATTGTCTTATGTGTTTTTCTTGCAACTATCTTGTTCAAGATATGTGAAAGGATACGAATGGATGGATTAGACGGTGCAAAGTATGTAAGATGCACATGAATGATTTCGAATGCTTTTTCCTCTTTAATATTGATATATTCCTGACAACCGGTCGTCGTCATATTCCAAATTTCAATATAATTGTAATAATTGGTCTCCTATCTCATAATCATAAATTTATCTATCTTAATTCAAAGTATAAACATGAAATACTTAAATGGTTATAAGCCTAGGAGCCCCACAAGTTTTAGGAGCCACATGTATATGTTTGCAGGTTTCACAAAAATTAAAGAATATATCACGTTTCTCAACCGATTTTCACAAGTTTTGTAAAACCCTTAAGCGTCTAGAAGCAGGCGAAACCTTGCTAAAACTCTATAAAATTAATCCAACAATTTCAATAATTAAAAGTTGATAAAAACTCACCTAGTTACTAGAGCCTCACGTGAGCTACTCAGCTAGAATGCATGATGAACTATCGTTGCCATTATCTTGAACCATAACATCCTCTAGTGTGTTATCATATTAAAACTTCCTAACGGTTGATTGCCATGTCCCTTGCATATGATCGGTTCCTCTCATGTAATCGGTTAACAAAAATGACCAAATAGTAGATTAAATGATAACATTACAGAAAAGAGTAGTAATTATCGCAATAATGCTTGCACGTTAAAGTGTCAGACAGAAGGGAAGCTCCTAAGAAGAAAACATTCATCTCAATGAGGTAAAGTGAATTCATGTCAATGAAGAGTGCACCATGTAGACAAAAGATTTGTTTATTGTGAGCATCATATAAGGAAACATCTATTCTCATCAAATATCATTATTCCTTCATGCAATTTTCGGTTGAAAATAGCCCCTTACAAAGCTATTTTTTGAATCCCCCATTATCGAGTAGATAAATTAAAAAGTTTATCAAGCATTCTTAGATTTAAAAGAAAATGCACTCATATTTCCTACATATGATTAATTATTTGGAACTGAAGTTTAAATAGGATATCTAAAGTATTTAGTGTTGTCTTATCATTGGTTTCATTCATCATTCACTTGAAGATCTTTATTTTCGAGTGATTTGTGGAAGATGGGTTATCTTATAATTATAGGGACTATATAAAGTTTAATTTAAAGGGAAAAAGTCACTTTTTGTACCTAAACTTTGCAAAAATAGATAATTAGGTACCTAAACTTTTAAAAAGCCCATTTTTACTACCTGCATTAATATCATTAATGGAATTGTCCTTTGTGGACAAATCCAGCAATGGTTATGTGACACATGTCAATTATTTTTAAAAAAAAAAAGGCCTCTCTCTTCTTTTCTCCCTCTCTCTCTTTCTCATTTCTCTTCTCTCTCTACTTTCTCCCCCATCCTTCAACACCCCCACCCCCACCCACAACCCCTACCCCTACCCCACCCCAACACATACATACACACACTTGTCTATCTACAAATTCGCTATTATGATTAGATCATGGGAAAACTATATTACTTATAGAAATTCATCTTTACTTGGAAAAACCTTCAACCTTTTGCAAATAGTCCCAATTGTAAAACTTTCAGATACTTCATTTTTATTTTCTCATATTTTTTTTTACTGATTCTCTAAAAACCAAAATCCTAAAATTTTATAACAATAGTAAGCTTCTAATTTCTAGCAGGAATGGATGAAGCTCATGGCAAATAGGTTCTGTAGCGAGTGGTTATGAAGTCACAGTTGCAATGGTTCCTACACAAGTGGTGTAGTGACCTAGGTTTGATGGAGGTAGGTGTGATGGTTGCGATCCAAGTTTTGTTCATTGGAGTGGTCGCTCACTCATGATGGTAACAGGATGGGTTATGGTGAAGGTGGAGTCCTCGTGGTTTCTGATTTTGTGAGATGGAGATGTCAAGTTTAAAGAGAGAAGTGGAATTCTAGAGAGGGAGGAGACCTATTGAGGAAGAAGATGAACTTTATTCTCATTATTTCGAAGAAAAGAAGGTTTAGATCACGATGTTCCAAAAGAAAAATCTTAACTTGGATTAGGATTTTACGCTTTAGATTTTCTAGTTCAGATTTTCTTTCAATTTTCTTAGCTTCTTTTATAAATCTTGATTTTAAGTAGTACCATGATTTTCTTTTTATAAATCTTACACATAATGAAAATTTTCAATAGATTTTAGTAAGATTAAGCAAAAATATGATAAGAATCATCGAAAAGTGACCAAATTTAAGTTTATTCAAATTTCTTTTCTTCCATTCAATTTCTTTTATTTTCCTCATGTTCTCTCTCTTCCTTGCGCTTTCTAGATGTCAGTCGTACCAAGAGAGAGAAAGAGAGAGAGATGGAAGTGGCATTGAAGAGAGAGGGCAAGAAGGTTTGGAAGAGAGAGAAAAGGGAAATGAGAGAGAGAAGGCAAAGAGGAGAAAGAGAGGGCCTTTTTTGCAATAATTGACATGTGCTACATAACCATTGCTAGATTTATCCACAGGAGATAATGTTGTTAACAGTGTTAATGTAGATAGCAAAAAGTGGCCCAAAAAGTTTATTTTCGAATGAAATTGATCTTTTTAAAAGTTCCGACACCTAATTGTCTATTTCAACAAAGTTCAAATACCAAAAGTGGCTTTTCATCTAATTTAAATTTCTTGTACTATTAATTTTGATTTTTATCCTTATACTATTAAATTTTATCTTTATATTTTGTGAATTTCATGATTTTTAAAGCATTCGAGAAAAATAATGAATATTCAAGCTAAGCGGTAATTGTGGCTCTTTGTACTCAATTTGTCTAAAATTTTATAGCTAATATTTATGACATTGTTTTTCTAAGTATAACCAAGACTGACTACTTTGATATTAAAAGTTAAGGTAAATTATGTTTTAGGTACCTATAGTTTTACACTTTTCAACTTTGAGTACTTGGATTTTTATATATTTTTAGTCAAGATACATGTGTTTTGTAAATTAATAATATAAGAAAATTGGATTTTAGAAATAAAATTTTTATCTTTAAATAAAAATTTTCATCACAAAAATTATCATCCTCAATTCTACCTATAGAGATATAATCTATTTTGCTAATTTTCTATCGTGAAATTTTTATCTTTAAAGATGAATATTCTTGTAGTGTAAGAAAGCACAATACTCTTATTGAAAAAAGAAAATTAAAACATAGGTACCAAAAGTAAAAATATATAAATATATGTATTGAAAATGCAATTCATCCTTAAAATTATTTAATCCTGTAATTGATATGGAACTCACTGTCCCTTGTGTAGATAAACATAAAAAACATAAGATAAAATATGAATAAATCAAATGAAGTTTAAGAAAGATTTATAAAAATAAGGGTATATATCATGTTTAGTGTTCGAGCTTTATCTATTCACTATAACAAAATTAACCTTTAAAGATAGAAATTATGCAACCAAAAACTAGTAAGATAAACTATATTTCTATAAATAGAATCAACAATAATGATTTTTGTGACAGAATTTTGCATTCAGATATAAAAATTTTATCTCTAAATCTTAATTTTCTTATAATGATTTATATAATTAGCTATCTAAAATTATTTACAATCTATAAACATTTTAAAACTATTCACACTACCTGGTAAGGAGTTAACAAAAGAGTCAAAATTAGAAAAAAAAAAATATATCCAAAAATGATTTTTGATTTTTTTAAAATTATATTTTTTATTCTTTATCCAAGTTGGTAAGGTAGTTGATTGCATAAATGGACAAAATTGATGTAATTTGTTATTGAATTTAACAAATGATAGTTAAATTTTAGATATTAAATTATATAAATGAAGGCACAGCATTATGGCATAAGGTTCTAGTCAAATTGATATTCATTTGAAAAGATTGATTCTAAACTTGAGAAAACTTCGCCAGATGGACAAACTACAATGCTCTATCATTCATAGGACTCACGAAATGATATTCATATTGAATGCAGCTAACGTTTAGGTCTACCTTGTCTTTGAAATTGTTGTGACTTTTTGGCCAGTTAATTGATTAACTAGAAAAGTTTTGGGCAGGCAAAGCACTAACACGCTTTATTCTTTATTTTTATAATTATTTTTGTTTCCATTACTAGTAAAAGTCTTCTCCCAGTACAATCTTTTAAATGCCTTAATATAAGGTACTTTCTTTGGCCCAAGCCTAAATATAGGCATCTTTTTTTTTTTTTTTTTTTTGCCGAACTAAATATAGGTGCCTGATCCGGCATATCAGGTAGACCCAGCAAGAGATATTACTAAACATCCACATGGAAAATTTGCGGTGGAGATTGAAAGACGGGTCGGTCAAATCGTACCATATATTATCTATTTCTAAATGTGTATATATGCATATATATTATTTTAATTTCAAAGATAGATTTGAAAATGAATTTATATATACGAAAAGAAATTCCCTTTGTACTGCAGGATTAAAGATAGATTTGCCAAAAAAAAAAAAAGACGCATATAAAAATAATTCCCACAAAAATTCATAGATAATTTATAGCAACTTCACCTCTTATGGAAAAACTACAAAAAAGCTCCTTCATTACTGATCCTTATCCTTCTCATTAGCGTTGATGTCCACTACCCATGTTAACACCAACATGCCCATGTCATAAGTCGTCGTGGGCATGTCAGACATGTTATTTTTCCCTCTCTTGTACTAAATGAAGGGTGGGAAAATAACAAGCCAAATTGATTATAATTTGTAAACTTTGTTGTTGTTGTTGTTGTGCGTCACTTCAATTTTCAAAGTGTCAACGTCTTCTTTTCTATCCACAAAATTAAATATGGGCAAGAAACAATGGGTATGTTGTATAATGACATGAGTACTTTAAGTTTAAAGTAGTCATATTGTGATGATCATGTTTGTTTTTTAAATAAAAGAAATAAAAATAAAATTTGCAACATGGCCATGTTGTGTGGTAACATATGGCCACTTTGAGTTCAACATACCATGTTGTAGTTTATGTGGCCATATTATGGGTCAACATGCCCATGTTGTACATCAATGTGCCCATATCCTTCCCTGGGGTACAATTACGTTTGTGCAGCCTCTTCATCCATCCTTTTATACCCACTACTGTATCTTCAAACACTCTCACTATCTTACTTTCTTGTTGTGATTATACCAATACTTAGAATGTTAGTGCTTACAATAGCCGATTGATGCAACCATTCCTACAATATGCCTAGCCTAAATGACTATGATGGCTCCCTAGTATATTGGTGGCACATATGCAAACCCTCTACAGAGTTTTACATCTTTAACAAATTAAATGGGGAATCCCGGGCTTTTCGGCCTCCATGCTCACATTCCTAAGGTTTGTTTATGTCTTTTTTTCCCCATTTGTTAGTGTGATTCACTAAAAGATATTTTGAAACAAAACATTTGGAACGAAAAATTAGAAAAATAGCTTATATCTTTTCAGATAAAATTGACGATGATAATTTTTATGATAGAATTTTATATTTAAAGAAAAAAACTTTTGTGTTTAAAACCCTATTTTCTTATAGTGATTATAAAATATTATGGATGAAAAGTTTTATGTACTTATAAGAATGACTAAGGGCCATTAATGGGGAAAAAGATTCTTATTAATGCCAGAATTTTTCCTCTACCTTTTTCTCCTATTATAAGCTTTAATATATTTAGAATCAACTAACTTAATATAAAAATAAAAAAAATGCTCAATAATGTCATTACTTAAATTATTTTATAGAAATGAGACAATATCAAATTTGGTACTTTAACTTTAAACAAAAATTCAATTTGGTGCTTGAACTTTGAAGTGGTCAATTTAACACATAATCAATTCGGTACATGAACTTTACACGTTGATTCAATTTGGTATTGAAACTTTAAAGTGATTAATTTAATATCTAATCAAAATTTTTTAGTCTATTTTCATTACTTCACTAACATTGTTTGCTAAATATTTTTATACCAAAGATGCAATATAAGTACTAAGCAATATTAGATGCATTGGTAAAAATTCAATGTTGTCTCTTTGAAGTCTATATATAGAGCAAACGGTATTAAAGATGTAATAAAAATAGCCATAATAAATTTGATTGAGTATTAAATTAACTACTTCAAAGTTCATGTATTAAGTTGAATTTCCGTGCGATGTTTAGAAATGAAATAATTTGTCATTTTCCCTTTAGAAATTAACAATATTAAGAAATATTTAATAGTTTACAGACGTCATTAATTTGAAAATTATTTAGTAATTTAATTGATGTTAAAATTAACATAGCTTGATAAGTCATAAAATTATTCATCGTATTTAATAAATTAACTTTGCATAAAAATCTAATTTTATTATCTTATCTCGTTTTCCAAGGAGATCATCATATAAAAATAATTAAGTTTTTCATTAAAAAATTACCTTGTAGTTGAAATAACAATCAAATTCTTCAGTAGTGATGTCGAACTCTTGCATATATGATAAAACAAGATAAATAAAATTAATTAAATATCTTAGACAACAATGTGAAACTGCTTAAAATATTATTTTTGCATTAAATTAAAAAAAAAATGTTACGTGTTGGCATGCGTGCGTAAGCCAGCACAGCCTGGATATGGACAGGTTTAAAAACATATACCAAGTTACCCACCATCCACATTGGCAACGTGTGAATGAAGACGACAAACTCCAGTTAAATATATATAAAGTTGAAAAGATTGTAAACTATTCAATTTCCTCTATTTACCTTTTCAATCTTTGCTAAAGTAAAATAAAATAAAATGATATTTTTATAAATTGATTAATACTGTTTCCAAAAAATTCGCACTTTTCTTTTGTTTTTTTCAAGAAAAAGATCAGAGTAGACATATGGATGACACCGATGATTCCATAACCGAAACTGGATCGGTTGATCAGTTTCAAAACGACTATGGAACCCCGAATTTCATGGTTTCTAAGCGTTTTTTGGCCTAGAACCAATAAAACCGGTAATTCCACCGGGTTCCATTGAAAAAAAAATATTAAATATATAATTATGAATATTTAAAATATTTCATATAAATAGTAAAATTAACTACTTATTCATAATATTTAATATGTCATTATCAACAATACAAATAAACATAACTTAAAATCATATATTATTAGTTTAAATAAACTTCTCCTAAAAGCAAATTTCATTTTCTTAATAATATGAGATAATTTTTTGTATTGTAATTTTCTTTTTATCCTCTAGAATATTTTACAATCTCATAATACTAACTATAATTGATATTGAAAATGTTTGTATACATATGATTGTGCATTATAAACAAATTTTAAAAAATTTTGATTAAATAATTTAATACTTTTAGATCCAATAATTATTTTGAGTTTAAAATTTATTTATTAAAAATTAAAATTTATTTATTTACTTTTTATTTAAAAAAAACGGTTAGGGGTTCCAAAACCGAAAATGGGAACCAGACCAAACCATGGGAGATGATTTTGGTTCCGGTTCTTTAATTTTACGATCTAGAATCGGTGATTTTGGTTTTAGTTCGGTTTGGTTTCGGAATCGTGACGATATCTAGGTGGGAGGTATGGGATAGTGGATTCAGATATAGTTATACTATACATGTAACACCAATAAAAATGGTTTGTTGAATAGAGTCTAAAATTGAGAGTTTAATGTAAAATTATAAAGGGGAGAAGTAATTAACTTAAAACATGAAAAGAGCCCTAATATTCTTGATAAAACTTTTACAACCAACATTATATATGGACGTTATTTCTATCTGGCGTTAGAGGATATTCCGTTTCGTTCCGTCAATCTGTTTGAAATATAGAGTTAGTTAGGATATATATATATATATATATATGTTCAAAATAAAACCACATATAAAGAAATATATGAAGATGACAATATATTTATAATTGGGAAAGAAAGAGAGATAATTTACAATATACAAAATTATCCATTTTGTATTGTGAAGATTGATCCATGAAACACTTTCAAGAGGTTAAAAACCTCACTTTAAAAATTAGGAGTTAATCCATAACATCCTAAAAGTTTAGGAGATGTTTTTACAATTTTTCCTCGTATAAATTAAGCATGTCGTGGAAAACATTAATTTGAGAAGAATTGCAACGTGGACTATGACAAAATTATATACAATCCCTGCAATAACTCTATAGCATTGTTTTATAGGATTTTATTCATTATTTTACTGCTATATGTTCTTTCCCTTTTTTTTCTTAATAATTTCAAACAAATATAACTTTGCCAAATGATAATATAAATATAAATATACATTTTTGAAAGTTCCACTTTGGTCGATCATATTTTTTATCGAACCAGTCTCCTCGATTATTTGATTGCCTAGACCTATACCTAATCATAATTACACTTTAAAAATAGTTAAAATATCAGTTATTATTATACTAAGAAAGTTATTGAGGTCTTAACAGTTTTTGTAATTTAAAAACTGTTTTAAACAGTTCTGTACGAGCCTATGTAATACTGGAAACTTTGGTTTTTTTTTTTTTTTTTCGAACTCTTTTCTACCAAACTACTACCATAGCTGAGTCGAATTCGTTTAGTTAATTCATTCTCCACCTCATATGGACCCAACAAAAACAGCATGTTTGGCCTTCCATGTTGTAGTCACCATCTTTGATTTTTTGTCGAAGTCCAAAAGATTATAAATTATAATTTTATCGAAAGCAAACTTTTTCTGTTTCTTTTGCGTTTATAATTTTGTAATTTAGGACCAATCCACCAAACCCTGTCTGGGAATGATGACTGATACTCCACAGTGTACAGTCGCATCAACTCATATGAATTTCCTTAGGCCACATTTTATGTGCGAGAATAGAATTTAGGCGGAATTACAATTTCAACTTCCTTTTTTTCTTTCTCAAAATTGGAAGTGTCTAGTGGAAAATTAAAAAAAAAAAAAAAAAAAGCTTGAAATTTATGGCTTCTCTATCTTTTCGAGTGAATTGGTAGACAAGACCGAACCAAAATAATAAAAAGAAGAAGAAAGCAATATGATAATAATATATGCATAATTAGATAAGTGACAATAATATATATATATGCTTGAGTAAAAATAAAGATGGTACGTGATTGTATTGAAAAGAATAAAAACGGTGAAAACTTGAAGACATTAATCAATCGTTGGATGTGCAAAATCAAAGGATTTCTATAAAATCAAGTTTTACCACTATGTTGACAATTTAGAAAATAGTTAAGAGTTCAATAAATTTGGCAATCAAGTGATTGATCTTAAAGGACATAATTATCTAATTTGTTAGAACACTAATGAAAGCTAAAATACCCCAAATAAATAAAATTATATAAAGATGTTAAAAAGTAAATTTAATTTTTAAAACCAGGGTAATTTTGTGACTACACATATATTTATATAGATTGAGTTGGTTTTGAACTTGGGGAATAGTTGCATTTCTCCTTTTTCATTTTGTTACAATTAGGGGCAGACACAGGATTATACGACTATGGGAGGACGGATCTTAATTAAGTTAATTTTAAAATTATTTATTAATATTCATGCATTATTACAATTACATTACATCTTATATATTTATGAGAATTTTATAATGATTTCAATGTCATATTTTTTTAAATTTCATGAAAAAATCATTCAAATAATAATTGAGTATTTAGTGCATTTCATAAGTGATGATAAATATGTCCCTTGAAAATGAATTATTAATAAAAAAATAGAGTTAATATCTGTTAAAATTTTGAATTTAATAAAATCAAATCATAAAATATATCTAGATAAGATATTTATTCAATACTTTGTGTTCATTTTCCTGCATTATATGGAGGAAAATAATGTTACTAAATCAAATTATATAATTAATGTCCAATCTGATTGTTTTTAGCACAAATAGATTATAAAATATATGTAGATATGATAGTTATTCAACAATTCATGTAAATTTAAATAACATTAATTGAAGAAAAAAGTTACTAAATCAAATTATATGATTAGTGTGCAATAATATTAAATTGTAATATGGATAATAATTATTATCTTATGGTATACTTTGAACATAAAATAGTTATTAATGAGAATTTATTTAGTTTGATAATTTTATGATAAAACAATTTAATATTATTAGTTATTGTGAAAGAAAAAGTTAAAAGAAAACACACACAAACATATATATGGAGAGAGAGAGTAGTTAATGCAAGAGAGAGAACTAGCTAGCATAATAAATGCATTTGAAATAAGCAAAAAAAGTTCTCCCATGAGATTTGAACCTTTGACCTCATGGACATAAAGTAGATACTTATTACTACACCACACCTAGTTTTATGTTAAAATTCTCTCTTTATAATATACCTATAACATATATTTTTTACTTTTTAAAAACTTTTAAAATTTTAATTTTTCTCGAGTCTTTAGTGGTGTTTTTTTTTTTTTTTTTTTTTGGGGGCTGCATCTAGTTACAATTGTCTTACCCTTTTCCTCTCAACCATCTTTTGCAATTTCTTAAAGATTTTGAAAGGATTGTCATGGTAAGTAAATTTTCTTCCGTTTCTTATTATTTTGAACAATGTAAACATTTGGATAGCAAAATTCTTTGAGTTTTTATATTGATGGCAGTCTCTTACATGGAAATGTTGAGTTTTAAAAGAGAGATTTCTAGAGAAATTTCTAAAAATGAGAAATAGGATTTTGGAGGGATTATATATTAGAAAATCCCAGGAAAATCATGCAGACAGATATAAGTTTTAATCTTTTAGGTGTTAATGCCACTAGAACGAGGTAAACTTGCACATAAAAGGGTGTGAAAGTGACAAAATAGGCACAAGAAGGATTAAGGTATGCTTTGATTTGCAAACAAGTGACAACTTGACAAAAGGGACAGTTTTTGAGAAGTGCATAGCCAATGCAAGAGTATGTGCATTAAGTTGTGTATCTCTTTATGGAATGATGAAAATTTGCACTCTATAAGTGCATGATCTATGCACGAACTCATTCATTAGGCCACATATAAGGTTGTATATTTTGTTTGCCTCAAAGTACATGTCGTACACTTTGTAATTCTTCTCGAAATCACTTTTTTGTCCACAAAAAATAATCAAAACATAGTTAATACATTCTTTTGAGAATTATCCATATTATTAGGCCTTAAAAACTTAGGTTTTTAGTGGGGTAAAGGGGAGAACAAACACGAAATAAGTAGTTGAATATAAGAGAACAAACAATGACTTTAAAATAAAAAATTTAACCTAATTCTAGTTAAATCAATTGAAAGAGCTTCTAAACATTAGGATAAACCAAAAGATAAATTAAAATGAATTTACAAGAAGATTATAGGAGTTAATAAAGGTTAACGTTTAATATATAGGATAAACATTGGGAAAAAGAATAAAATAAGTTTGTGGGTAAGCAAGGTACGTAGTGCTTATTATGTTTAGAAAATAATGTGCTTAACGTAAAGCGTATAATTAAAGTATTGCTTACTAATTATTTGAAGACGCCTAAAAGACCCATGGTAGCTGGTAATTTGAACATGTACTAATTAATTGGTACTATATGACTGGCTGTCCTCCGGCATCGTATTGAAAAATCTAGGTAATTTAGCATTGATCAGCATATCAAAGAGTTGTTGGGCTTACAGACTAGCGATATTCTTAATGAAGTTAGTATCTCAGAAAGAAGCTAAAAATGGATCATTCTACCTTAAAAGCCTACGGAGGCTGGTAACCTAAAAGACCGACAGAGGTTGAAAATTTGAGCACCACTCGGTCATTGGTACAATGACTGGCTGCCTGGTAGCATCGTGTTGATGAGGTCCAGCTAATTTAGCAATCATTTTTAATTTCAATGAGTTTCGGGTCTTCCTGTTATTGTGATAAAATTTTGCATGTCCAAAAAAGTTACAGATGCGTTATATACTAGTGTTTGGCATGCTACTTTAAATATAATGCTCGGGTTAAATATAATCAAGACACAAAGATTATAAGTAGATATTTTCTAAGCACTTTGTTTAAAAGTTTCTAGCCATCATTGACACGGTGTCCTCAACTCATAAATTAATACAAATTTTGTCCCATAATGCATGTAAGCTTACGTACACATAGGGTATGATAATAAATGTGTACATTGTGTATAAGTAGTAATTATAACGTCACACATAAATAGTATATATGAAAAATTACATAAAAATAATCAAATTTTGGTATATTTATAAATAAGTGAGCTGCTAAGTGTTGATTTTTCACATATATGACATGTATTTTACTATTTTGGTAAACAAGTAACCTCACTTACAATTTTGATATAGATTTATATTACATGTGTTTTATACTTTTGTCAAAAACTAATATGAATTTTATTTTTTGACAAATACATTACCTCTATTTTTTTTTCACCTTATATCAAAAATAAATAAGAGCATGTGTAAAAATACAGGCAATGATTTGTCGAAAATCAAAACTCAAGTCACCTATTTACGAAAATATAAAACACAGATTATGTATTTATTAAAAATAAAACTCATGCTACTTGTTTGTCAAAATGTCAAAAGATAAATTATGTATTTATTAAAAAATCAAAATCCAGATTAATTATCTGTAAATATACCAATACACAAGTCATACTTTTGTAATTAACTATGATATCTGTAAAATAGTGGGTAATTTTTTCAAAAACTATTAATTATAATAATCATGTATTAAATTATTATTATTAGTATTTCAGTTATTACATGAATTTACATATATATAAATATATTTATGGTGTGTTTACCTACACAAAATTATTTAAATATACTTGGGTGCCCAGGAACCCCAAACAAATCCATGGGAGAAAAACTCTCAGCACGTGACATAAAGCACGTGACAAGCCCTTTTGCAACCGAAAGTATGCCGATGAAAACCACAAATTTACGTCTTCCAAAGTACTTCAGTGCTTAACCCACATTGACAACATCCTATATAAACTAGGGCTTTCCATTCTATATACCTCCCTTTACTTCAGGAATTAGGAAATAGATAAATTATAAGAGATCTTGTCAAGGAACTGAGGCAGTCATGAGTAGGGGAGGAAGCTATGGTGGAGGGCATAGTTCCTAGGTTATCTCTTTGGTTCTGATGATCAGCCAAGTCCAACGCCAGCACCAAAGTCGCCCCACATCCCACCCTATGGGATCGACACTGACCTAGAGGACAAGCGGCCTAACCGTAACCCGCCTGCCAGCCCCAAGCAAAATGTTTCCAGCAACAACTATCCTAGGGCTCAAGGCCAAAATTCAGGAAATTTCATTACTGTGAGTCCGATTCTTTTTTCCATATCACACGTATATACATAAACACGAACTTGATCCATATTTTGTTAATTATTTATGTATATTCACATGTATATCTTGATTTTTCCTTCTTTTTTTTTTTTTTTTTGTTGAAGTTATGTGACTTGAATTTACGTCCATTAAAACTCAGGATCGCCCATCTACTAAGGTCAAATCGGTTCCTGGAGGAGGTTCTTCTCTCGGATATCTCTTTGGAGACAAGTGAATAGTTTGTGTGTATGTGTGTGTACTATGTTCAATATTCTCCAGTTTCTTCTAATAACAAAAGAAGGCGTTTTCTATGGTGTTACCATATCCTAAATAAGTTTTGATGTATATGGCCAAGAAAAGCACAAAGAAGACATGTTTCTTAAGGTATTAGTAATATATCTTAATAAGGCTTTGGTTGCAAAAAAAAAAAAAAAAAAAAAAAAAAAAAAGAAAGGACTTGTTTCTTATGTTGTTTGCTTCATTTCAGTTTCTTGCATACAATTACCGCAAAATATAGGTTTTGCTGTATTAGTCTGCTTGTACGGTCTTGACTTCTATGAATGATAAAAAATTCTACATTTTGTATATTATTTTAGATCATATAATATACAATTAATTAACCATTTTAGATCTATAATTATGCTCATATTCTTCTCGTTTTTTCATATCAACATCTGGAAATTTAAAAGTGTCGGACTCCCTTGTATTGTTGTATATGTACATCTATAATTATTTATCTTAGGGATAAAACAGTCATTTCATGTATTAGGGTTGGTGAAGTACTTAACCTTTTCTTTTGTATATATTCCTGCTGATTTGTTATTGTATCTCAAATTCAACTTCGTACACCTTGTTCTCATCTAGTAGAGCCACTTCCACTAGCTATATTTAGTTGGATGGTTTGTTTTCTTTTTCTTACTTTTCCTTTTCATTGATGTCTTACTAAATGAAGTTAGGCATTGCTCTCCACTAATCTTGCTTTCTAGATTTAATATTGTAGTTAAATTGTTTAATTCATGAGCCGTTTGACATCCCGCAGATGACAAATGACACACACTTTTTTCAATTCTTTCTAACAAATTATCTGTCAAAAATTACATATAAATAAAAAACATATGGTAATTCTCATGAAAATATCAAATAGACCAAATACCGATAAAATATAACTATACAAATAAAAAAGTTTAAATACAGATATAGATACAAATGAGAAACAAACAATCAAAATGACCCCACGAAGTTGTCCACTTACTTGCTAGTAATTCATAATTATATGTGGCCCACACGCAACAATAATGAGCAACTATAAAGAAGACTTGGAATTAATTCCTTTTTATTCTTTTTTTTTTTCTTTTTCTTTGTGCTATAACCATGCAGTTGTCATATGAAAACTGGAGGGGTCGGAATGAAAGCTGGCTTGTCGAATCCCTTAGGCACCGTGACGTTCTTGTCATCTAGATTGCAAAACCCTTGGCAAGACTTCGAAGTCCGTGTGAAACTTTTAGGTTATATGTTTATTTTTAAGCTGAAGTTGGCACACAAATTTTGTAAGAATGGTGATACTCTGTTCTATAGATTTTCCCATGATACCATTTATTTTTAACCTTTTCTTTTCTTTTTTTTAAGGAAATAAATAAAAGATAAGTCGTTTCTATTACATCACAACATACGAGAGATATGAAACAAAGGATTCCTCCTTTGTGGATGAAGGATTACTATGCTAGTTAAATAGATCTACGTTACAACTAGAAAAATAGTATTGTAACTAGTCAGTTAGGGTTTGTAACAGACTAGATAAAAACATCATACATTCTTATAAATATAATGAAAGAGAGGAAAAGATGATCGACCCCTTTCTAATTGATGAAATAGTTGAGTAAAGGAGCATTGACCAGCTTGAAGGTCTCTTCCATTCATACCTAACAAACATCATTCAAACAAGTTAGTCATCGAAAGTAATTAAAGAGAAAAGATACATTAGGGTTTACATTATACTTACTTTGTGAAAGAGAAATAAAGAAGTAGTCAATGGAAATTAGGAGCTTTCATACTGAGACTATTAAGTTGGTCGAGCTGGTGCTATCAATTTTGGTGCTCTCATTCCCAACATTCTTGAAATCTTGATCACTTTCTTATGACACCTGAATTGAGATCACAATAACAATAATCAAACAGTTGATATGGAATCACTTACTAAAACATTGTTGGCAATTCAAGACAATTTACATTCACTAAGTGAAAGAATGGAAAAATTTGAGTCGAGACAAAATCAAGAGCTCAATAATCATAAGGGTCAAAATAAAATTGATTCATCACTCTCTAATTCTTCAAATAATTATGATGCATTGCTTAAAGGAATCAAACTTGAGATTCCCAAGTTTTTGGGTCCAGATGTGCTAGGATGAATTTTCAAGGTAGAACAATTTTTTAACATTTCATTAGATAGAGGATGACAAATGTATTACCATTACTTCTTTTATGTTAGAGGGGGATGCCTTATAGTGGTATAGATGGATGCACATGAACAAATAGTTGAGTTCTTGGACAATTTCTAACAAGACTCTTTCATCTCGTTTTGGTCCTCTAAATTATGAGGATGCCTAAGGAATGCTTTCTAAACTAATATAACATTCTTTAGTATCAGAATATCATACCCAATTTGAATCCTTGTCCAAAAGGATAGTAGGATTATCGGAATCATTTCGCATGATTTGCTTCATATCAGTTCTCAAACTTATACTAAGGAGATAGGTAAGAGTTCTTCGCCAAAATCATTAATTGATGCTATGTGGCTTGCTAGAATGCATGAAGACAAGTTTCTTGATGAAATTCACACTTTTAAACCATTTCACCATCAATATACATCATATTATCCACCATATTATACATCTTTATAATTTGCCAAACCATATTCAACAAATCAATTCTAAACACATTACCAAACACAAAACCAGACTTTAACCTAAATACAAACTAATAACCTTAGATCTTTACCTATCAAGAAATTAACAACTGAGGAAATACAAATGAGATGTGAAAAAGGTTTATGTTATAACTGTGATGAAAAATTCTACAAAAACCAAAAATGTAAGGCTAAATTTCTTTTATTGTTAATTGATAACAAAGATTTAGAAGAATTGCCAAGTGAGGATGAAAATACATTCCTAATCAATACGGATACTTAAGTTTGAAGGATTGGTAGCTCATAAGAAGTTATTTGTATTGATTGAATCATGCAGTAAACACAATTTTGTGCAAAGACGAGTGGCATGTTTTTTGGGCCTACCCATCACATTAGCACCTTCATTTCAAGTTATGATATGTAACGGCAAAAAATTACAATGTGAGGGATAGTGCGTAGATGTGGGAGTTTAGATACAAAGATTCACATTTTCTACCACTTTTTTATATTACCAATACATTCGGTAGAAAACAGTGCTTGGAGTTTAGTGTTTAAAGGATATGGGACCAATAACAA
The DNA here is from genome assembly GCA_024138025.1 of Combretum micranthum. Taxonomy (NCBI): domain Eukaryota; kingdom Viridiplantae; phylum Streptophyta; class Magnoliopsida; order Myrtales; family Combretaceae; genus Combretum; species Combretum micranthum. Next base: position 178,226 of record JAMXBD010002446.1, read on the forward strand.
TAGATAACAATGCTTTTGTAATGACCTTTGTAGATGAAGGACATTCAATTATATTGTTGGATGATCGGTGTGATAAATTGTCACAAATTTCACATCATCAGTTGAAAAGATCAGTGAAAGTAGATGCTATTGCTTCTCATTACCATCTGATGGCTTAGGAGGATTGTAATTCAGCAAGTACCACTAATAATAAATCCATTGAAGCTTTGTTAGGAAAATTCTCTCAATTATTTGAGACACCCTCATCATTGCCACCCAACCAAATAGTATAACATTGAATTTTCATTAAGAATGGTGTCTCTCCAATTAAGGTCTATAAACCCCCAAATTTTTTAAATTGGTTTAGCTTAAACCCTAATCTGGAAGTCAACCGAAACCCTAGAGTCAATAAAACCCTAGTTAGACGTAATAGCTTAAGTTCGGCAATCCCGAATAAGCAACTTGGAGAAAGTAAGTAAGAGTTTAGTATATAGAATAGTGCGTAATTACCCAAGGAAGCTTAAAAAGATCATATTAGTAAAACCGCGAATCGTTTTGAACCTGATCGGACACGGTTCTTGAAAAACGTGTCCCGAGGCTCGGAATAGTAAAAATATTCTAAATATACTGTTAGACTCGTAAAAATATAAGGATTTTAATAAATAGAAATTTTATAATTTTTCTACAAGTAAAAATAACAGATATCGCAATTATACGCGTATTTTCTTACTACCGATACTTAAATTGTCATGTTCACTTTATATTACACTATTCATTACTATTTTATACTATTATTTTATCTCTACTTTTTTCTTATACCTACTCTTACAAATACCATAACCTATAACATTTACTTTTTACCTTTCCCACAACTTTATTTCACATCTACCTTACTTAATATTACATTTATTTAACAAAAATACAAAATAAAAATCTCTCTCTCCCTCTATCTCACTATGGTCGGCGCCCCCGCCCCCTCTATAACCCTCTCAATTTTGTTTTATTTTTCTTTTATTTTAATCACTCAAAAATCACTCCACATTTTCCTATAAATACCCTTCCTTTTTCACTTCTTTCACACAATTACTATTCTCAAATTTCGCTACAAAAACTCTCTAAATTCTCCTCTCAAAACTCTCTCCAAATATCCTCCCAAAACTCTCTCAAAATAATCCCAAAACCAAGTTCTACCTACACAAAACTCATAACCACATAACACTTAAAAAACCTTCTTTAGGTAAACTTTTCTTATTATTTTCTTCTCCTCATGTCATGTAACTTTACATGACCATGGTGTGAGTTTCCAAAAACTAGATATTATGGAAGTCACACTATGTTTATGTATTGTTCTTATTTATGAAAATCCATTTATGTATATATTGTTTTATTTTGTTCATGTTATTATTATTATGTCTAAGTATTATTATGTATCTATTATATACATATTCTTTAGAGCATATAAGCTCACCTGCAATTTATTTAATTTCATGCAAAGCAGTTTATTTATTTCTTCTTTGCAATTTATTTAATTCTTGCTATTTTAAGACTATTCTCTACTCTTAGATTTGTCCTCATCAAGTCAAAACAAAATTTTCTTTCTTTCATTTTTATTTTTCTTTTGGGACTAGTCTACTTCTTAGTCTCAAGAGCCTTGAAGAAGCTAAGACTCCCAATACTTGACTTATTTATTATTTATGTTATTTTTACTTGCTATTATTTCTCATAAATTATGTTCATTAAGATTGTTGTCCAAATTTTTCAAGTTCTAAAAATAATTGATAAAAAGGAGATTTTTATCACTTAGAAATAATTTTATATGAAATATAAAATCTATGGTTTAACAAAAATAAAGTCATTCCTTTCCAAGTTATAAGAAGAACTCACTACAAATTTTAAAAACTACTTTTGTTGTGAAAAGCTTTTAAATCATTTCTATATCACTTGTTTTTCAAAAAGAAAATAATTTTTTATACAAAAAATAATTTCTATGAAAACATAATATAAAGGAAACCTTATGAGAAAGGAATGAGAATTTTCAAATTAAGATCTTTTCAAACAAATGGTCAAGGAAAATTGCATAGAAAATAAATAGGAAAAATAGCACTAATATAGAGAATGTAGAAAAGAAGAAAATTACTTTTCAAAAAGTCATCTAGGAAAAAAATAATAAATAAGTCAAACATAGAGTAATTCTTTGAGAATAAAAGAATCAAAGCATTCATTTCAAAAGATTTACAAAATGAATTTCTTATAAATAATAGATTTCTAAAACCTCAAATTGTCATTGTTTTACTTAAGACACATGGATGGACAACAAACACTTGAGCATGAATAAATATGAGCTAAGTAGCTATAAAAAGAGGATTTTTCAACTATATAGATAACTAAGTATTTATCAAACAAATTTTGAATCACTTAAAGTTTGAAACAAAATTGTTTTTGAGATAGAAAATTCGTGGTGAATATGATCACCACTGTTTTGGGTCCTAAATGGTATAGTTTGATGAAAATAGTTTTAGAAATGGATAGATCTTTTCGAGTAGTTAGAAATCGGTATATTATAAGCGCAATTTCGAGTTAAAATGACCAAGTTATGGCCATTCTAAATTGGAATTCTCCTTTATACGAACTTTAACGTTCTTATGACATTGTTTTGTCAAAATTCAAGAATATTATCAAGAAATACTCATTTTGGGTAATTTCTTTGACTAGGTGATTCCGAGGAAGAATACTTATACCCCAAGGACTATTTTGATTAAGAAGATTGTGTGAGTGACTCATCCGTGTAGAAGAATAGTTGACATGGCATCGTGAGTTTATTTCCTTAAAATGCTTTAGTTGTTTGTGCTTGTAATTTAGTTGCATTGGAATTAGGAAAAGACAAATGGATATATATATAAATAATTCTTTGAAAGAATCCTAAGAATATCGAGGCTAAAATTGATTTAATGTTTATTTTTGTATAACACTTGATTTGTATGAGATTCTTTGATCACCTTAAATCTGATAATAATAATGGTATGATATCATAAATAAATGGATTCATGCATACCATGAAATGAGTCACATTGCATTGGGTTATTATCCTTGGGTGAGAAGGATTGTAGCTCAGGTCGAAAGCAACACTTGGCGGAATGACTGAAAGCGATTGCTTAGCGACATGAAGGAAATGCTTGGCGAAAGATCTGAAAGCAAGGCTCAATTCAAGTAGACTTCATATGCTTGGCAATATTGATCGAAAGCATAAATCTTTTTAACTAAAACTATTTGTTTTGAGATTACGTATCACCAAACCCCAAATAGAGGGCGTAAATCCATTCAAAGTATAGTTCCCGAAAAACTATATGCCTTGTTTGCCTACGTGTATGTTACATTTCATTTGATTGCTTAAACAACTTGTTTGAATTTTTGTTACAAGAAGTTATTTATGGAAATAGTTCTTACTAAGCCTATTAGCTTATACCTCTATAGATATCTTTTGTAGTTCACATATTTGTGGTTGAGGCCACGTGGATCCCGCAGCCAGGTATTTCCCTTTTAGTTAAGGAATTTCAAGATAAAGTTAGTATTGGATAAGCTATAGTAATACTCTTGCAATAGATTTGTAAATAATGGAAATATCCTTAAGCTTTGTAAGATCGTTGTTATAAATAAATGAATATTATGAATCCTCTTTTCTTAATCTGTTATTATATCTTTTAAGCTTCATAATTCCATGTATAGTCCTTTAAATTTGTGAGAGCACGCCTTACACTTAATATTAAAGCTTTTGGGAGTAGCTAAGGTTGTTATACTTAAACTTTAATATTGAGTGTGGCGAACTGTTACGTTTAGAGTATCCGTTGGGGCATGACAATGTCAAACCCTATTACTATCCTCGCTTTCAAAAAAGTGAGATTGAGAAGCATGTTAAAGAAATGTTAGATCAAGGAACTATTCAGCCGAGTATAAGTCCTTTTTCATCTCCGATGCTCTTAGTTAAGAAGAAAGATGGGACATAGAGATTATGTGTTGAAAACAAAGCACTAAGTTAGGTAACCATTAAATATGAGTTTCCAATTCAAACCATAGATGAATTACTGGATGAACTAAAACATGTTATTGTGTTTTCTAAATTGGATTTAAGATCTGGTTATCACCATATTAGGATGTGTGAAGATGATATACATAAAACAACATTTAGAACATATGAAGGACATTACAAATTTTGTGTTATGCCATTTAAGTTAAGTACTGCATTAGCTACTTTTAAGTCGATAATGAATAACATCTTTAAGTGAGACTTATGCAAGTTTGTTATAATATTTTTTATGACATCTTAGTTTTAAACAACTATGGATATCCATTTAGCACATTTGACTACCGTGTTTGATATTCTTTTAGCAAACACTTTTTATATTAAAAAGTCAAAATGTGCTTTTGGAGTTGATATAATTGAATATTTGGGTCATATGTAATGGAGGGTTAGCCCTGAACGATCGAAAATTCATGCTATGCAATATTTGGCCTCAACCCACTTTAATGAAGCAAGTACGAGCTTTTTTAGGTTTATTTGGATATTATAGGAATTTTATTAAGATTTACACCTCAATTGCTTCATCGTTAACGGATTTTCTTAAGAAGGAGCAATTTAAGTGGTCGAATTTAGCAACTGTTGCATTCAACAGTTTGAAAAACGTTGTGGTGTCAGCACCAATTCTTCCCTTTCTAAATTTTAGCAAACAGTTTGTGATAGAAACTAATGCTTTAATTATAGGGATAGAAGTGGTGTTATTACAAGAAGAGAAACCAGTTGCATATTTTAGTAAGAAATTTTCAAATCATATATAGAAAGCATCAGCTTATATTCAAGAATTGTATGCATTAGTGGAAGCTATCAAGAAGTGGAGATAATATGTTTTAGAGGTGCATATTATCATAAGGACTGATCATCGGAGTTTAAAAGAGTTATTAACTAAGGTGATTCAAATGCTAAAGCAACAAAAGTATATGGTTAAACTTCTTGGTTATGACTAATCTATAGTTTACAAGTCAAGACAAAAAAATCAGGTTGCTAATTATTTGTTAAGGTAGTTAGATGGTACATTACTTACTCTTTCTTTACCAGTATTAGATTTGGTTTCTCAACTAAAAAATGAATATTAGTCATTACCAGAATTATTTGAAGTGATTTGCAAGATGAATGACGAGAAATATTATAAGGGAAAATTACATTGGCTTAATGATTCGTTGTATTATAACAATCGTTTTTTTCTAATACCAACTTCATCAGTAATTGCTCTTATATTACAGGAATTCCATTATTCTTTTTGGGTAGGTCATTCTGGGGTACTTACGACGTATAAGAAGACAGTATCCCAGTTCTTTTAGAAGGGAATGAAGCAGAAGATTGAAAAATATGTTAATCATTGTTACATTTGCCAACATGTTAAGTATTCTACTAGAGCACCTTAGGGATTATTAGCACCATTACTGATCCCTGAAAGAGTATAGGAAGATAATTCGATGGATTTTATAACATGTCTACAAGTATCTCAAGGGTTGTCAGTAATTTTTGTAGTGGTGGATAGATTGTCAAAATATTGCCATTTAGGGACATTATCATCTACACAACAACCAAACTCACTCAATTATTCATACAGTTAGTGTTGAAATTTATGGTTTTCCTAGGTCAAGTGTTTATGATAGGGACCCATATTCCTTAGCTAATTCTGGAAGGAATTAAGGAAGTTGAGTGGGACTCATTTGAAATTTAATAGTGCTTATCACCCTCAGATAGACGGTCAAATAGAAGTGTTAAACCGAGTATTACAGCAGTATTTGAGATGTTTTGTCATGGAGAAGCCTAAAGATTGGGTGAAATTTTTACCCTAAGCAGAGTTTGCATATAATAGATCTTTTCATGAAGGGGCTAATATCATTCCATTAGAAGTAGTTATGAAAGGAAACCTCCATTAATTCTTACATACATTAGAGGGGCATCAAAGTTGGATGCAATTGAAACAAAGCTTATGACTTGTGATGAGGCACTCAAATTGTGACATGACCAATTGGCTAACACACAAGCTCATATGAAAGTTTATGCTGATAAGCGCAAGTCTGATTTTGATGTACGTCCATGGGATTTAGTGTTTTTACATTTACAGCCATATAAACAGAGATCATTATCCCATGCCATTTTTCTAAACTCTCCAAATGCTATTATGGTCCTTATAAGGTTTTGAGAGTTGTGGGATTGACTACGTATGAACTGGAACTACTAAAGGTTCTAGAGTTCATAATGTTTTTCATTATTCAGCTTCAAAAAAGACAGTAGGGAAATCTACCGTTTCTTTATATTTGCCTAAAGGTGTCTATCAGTCTCATCCGATCATTAAACCCTTAGCTATTGTTGGATCATGCCACATTTTTCAACAATAAAGTTGGGTGCCTCAAATTTTAATCAGAAAGGCCTTTCCCTTGAAGATACATCATGGAAGACTTATCCAAATTTAAGATAATTTATCCTATGTTTAACCTTGAGGACAAGGTCCTATTTCAAGAGGGGGAGCAACATGTTACATCACAACATATAAGAGATATGAGATAAAGGATTCCTCCTTCGTGGATGGAGGATTACTATGTTAGTTAAACAAATCTACTAGTTGGTAAACTTTAAAAATCAGTTACAACTAAAAAAAAATAGTATTTTAACTAGTTAGTTAAGGTTTGTAACAGACTAGATAACAAACAACAAACATTTTTATAAATATGATGATAGAGAGGGAAAGATCATCAAACCCTTTCTATTGATGAAATAGTTGAGTAAAAGAGCATTGACCAGCTCGAAGGTCTCTTCCATTCATACTTAGCAAATATCATTCAAACAAGTTAGTCATCGGAAGTAATGAGAAAGAGAGAAAAGATACATTAGGATTTCAAATTATACTTACACTGCGAAAGAGAAGTAAAGAAGTAGTCAGTGGAAATTAGGAGCTTTTATATTGAGGCTATTAAGTAGGTCGACTGGTGCTATTAGTTTCCATTTACTTTCTCTCTATTTCTATCAATTTACTTATCAAATAAAAGTATATGCATATGCGATTTTATATTCAATCTTCTTATTAAGATGGAATGTCATCATTAAAAAAGAAAAATAAAGACCATAATTGTTGATCTTTTCCGATATCTAACTTCTATCCTTGATGAAACATTATTAGTCAATAAAACACATTTATATAATTATAACTTAAATATATATACATAAGAGAAAGCAAAAATACAGTTAACTAAAAAGTGTTTTCCAAAACATTACTTAATTCATTAGCACATTTGTATGTCCTAATGAATCTCTATTTATGGGAACCTTCATCTTATAAACATTCTAAATATGGCAAAAATTTCATCTTCCATAGAAACTTCTAGAATATTTCACAATTTTATTAGTTAATGCTAAACTAAGTGACCACCAAAAAGAAGACAACAGGAGACATTTATGTGCATTTCCAAGGCATTACTAAATAACTATTATATTCCATTAACAGGTATATATAAATACCTAAACACAACAGTACAAATAATGCCATGCTAATTTAAATGATATATAGTGGCCAATATCTTAAGGTGTGAATAATGCTTAGTAGCTTTAATCTGATGGCAATTTGTGAGCAACATTTAGCATCTAGAATTCAAGCGGTCTGTAAGATGCAATCTACCTGTTGAAATAGCTTTAACACCATGCACTTTCATTTGAATATAAAGCTTATAAAAATGTGATCCATTTGTGCTTCTATGTTATGTTGTGAATGAAAGTGAACATATTGTAAGGATAAATATAAACGGATCACTAGCCAAAAGCTAAAATATAATAAACCATAACATATAGCACTTATTATCAATAATCGTTACTCATGAATGCCAACAAATATATGATCCAAAAAAGTTCAAACCCCTTAATGCATCCAATTAAGTCGCATTTTTTAGCACTCTTAAATAAACAATATCATGCCATTCCAAAGATATAGTACAACTCATAAACCGACATCTTGTGCCTTACTCCACATATTAATAATATTATATTGTATTTCTAATCCAACCACTTCTAAGCAATCATAAGTACTCAAATGAAGGAACCAACCGATAACCCAATCGGTCATCATTACATCACTAAAGCCTTGTGTGATAATTATGATAAGTGATTATACAAGGAATAGATAATTCTAAACAAGTTGTCTACACACACACAAACACACATATTAGTGTCACGCCCCGAGGGTACCCTAGTAGTAGTAGTAAACAACTTACACTTGAATATTATCACTAGATTACCTTCAGAAAATGACAGGTTTTCAAAACAACAGGATCTTTTTAGTTACTTGATAAGAAATAACAAATATATGAAAGAAATAACTTAGTGAATAAACATTATAAAACCATTACAAACCATGTAGTTTTTCTGAAACACACTAAACAATCTATTCTAATAGTACATAACCATTAAACTAAAATATAACCGTAGACTTCCAGCTTCTAAGCTCTCACCGGAGTCATACTCCTGGATGTGACTAACCAAGGTCGTAAAGTAAACCTGAAAAGACTGTAGGAGTATGAGCAAAATCCCAGCTTAGTGAATAACCAGACATATCATACATCACACAAGTTATTAGCATTCATATGCAATGCAAGCACTCAATCATATGCACAGATACAAGTTTGGATGATCTAGAATCCAAACAGGAAAAAGATTTACGCCCTCTTTTTAATGGGTTGAAGAACCAGTACTCAATGACCCACCTGCCCAGAAGAGACTAAGTACACAAGAGAATCAACGATTTCTCGTTTTAAGGTTATCACTTTGAATATAGTTGATTAAACTGACCATCTCCTGCAATCCCCTTAGAAACTCCCTAAGTATTAATCATTTCAAAGCGATTCTACGGGCGACGTTCTTCGGTGCCTTTTAGTTCCTCATAGGACCGCCAGACCAAAGAGAACCTTGGAAGAACTAACACATTAGAACAACCAAGCGAAAACAGAGATCCAAAATATTAATACGTAGCAGGCTGTCACATCATTATATATGCAATAATGCAATTCGTGCAATGCATGATCAGATTATTTTGTTAAGTCAATAATTCTTAATCAATTTCACGGTGATCATACATTACACACAATCATCATTATACTATTTCACAACATTAATCATTGCATTATCGCTTTTGTAAGGATATTTTAACAATCATACACTCAGATCATATCATACTTTCAGCAAACATTCATTTCATTATCTTTGCATTACATATTTAACTATTTACAATCACAACCAGTACAATATGACTGAATTACTCACCTGCTCATACTGACTCAGTCGTAGTAATCTGCTGGTAGATCCTCTAATGTATCAAAGTCACCTATTTAAGACAAAGTATTCATCAATACAAATTAACTAAATTCCTATATGTGATTAGTGTCCTAAACTTGATATTTATCAAGTTTTGATACTAATTATTACTTAATGTCGTCGTGTTTCTCCTATTTTATCTCGTATAATTATTGTGTTATTTTTAGAAGTCATAGTACTCGAAAATTTAACTTATTTCAATTTCTATTCTTACCTATTTTATCTATCTAGAACAAATATTTGACTAATACTAACTTTGATTAACATTAAATATTTGTCTTAAATTCTAGGGTTTTAAAAGTTTATTAAATATTAATCTAATTATTCTAATCATTTGTAATAAATCTTATATCATTGTACATATATATAATAATATACTAAGTAGGTTTAAGATATATATATATATATGTATATATATGTTCTGTTTATTTTTGAAAATATGCTTTCGGTAAAGAAATTTGGGCGTACGCCGGCTCAAAACCGCTGGCCTTCATTCCCAGGTGCCGGTGTAAAATTGGTTTTGTAAATTATTTCATACAGGTTGCATCGGCTTTGAAAGCTGTCGGTTTTCAAAGTACGCCGGCTCTACGCCATTGGCGTACATCTCCAGGTAGCTGGTTTTGTTCATGTTTTTCGTGAAAATTATTTTACGTAGCCTCTGATCAGTGTAAGCCGCCTCTACGTCGCCAGCCTATCCATGTAAGCCGCCGGCGTTGAGCGGTTACACTGCCGGCTTTGAGGCAGTGTTGGTACTGTTCATCATCTTCCTCCTCTGTCCGATTCTTTTTCTTTAAATTTTACACGTCAAAAACTTTACTAAACTGTTTGTATGTGTTTATTCATCTTGTATAAGAACATAAAACAACTTTTAACACGTCTAAACACATATATACTTAATCTTGATTCATATTAAAACATAGTTAGGGTTTCGGATTATTACCTCGTTGGAACTCGTTTGATGTAATCCGAAGCTTGTGGTTGTGTTTATTACGTTCCTAAGATTGTTATAAGTCAGTTATAAAGCTTAGATTCGAAAGGAAATCATTTGAACTCCAACAACTTACCTTGGAACTTGTTTCAAGGGTTTTTAGTGTTGTTTTTCTTTTGATCCGAGCTTAGGTGTTTTGATCGGTTTGTTTTTTGTCTTCGCTCGTTTTGGTGGTTAGAAAGGGGTAGTTTCGTTCTGGAGAGTTTGGGTATTAATGGGGTTTGTTTGTTTATTCATAATTAGCTTTAACTTATATATATATAGAAGAGGAAGTGGAGGACTTCGGCTGCTTCTTCCCTCCGAATTCCTTTGATTATTCTCCTCATCTGATCTGTTATTTTCGCTGCATTAATTGTGGAGTTGAGCTGTCATTATATGGTTGGTCATTTAGGATTGATTTGGTTGAAAAATGGTTGCATTATTGACCCAAAATCCGGCTCCTCTTCTTCTTCAAATTCCACCGAAATGCAGCCGTATATATATATATATATATTAGTTTATTATTTAATTAAGTTTTGAGTTAATTTAAAGAGTTATACGGGTATAAATTAGCTAATATCTGGGAGTTTTTGTACAAAAATATGTTTATAGAAATATGCAAAACACTTAGATTATCAAATAATACAAATTTAGGTTATATATAATATATATATTATATATACGTGTTATTTATTCGTATAATTTTATCTCCCGTGATTAAGATTTTTTAAGCTCATTAGGTCAATTTTTGTTTTAGGCTTCAATAGCTTAGGAAAACTCGGTTTAGAACAATAGCGTGATTCAATCATTTAATTGGAGTTCTGATTTTGAGTTATTCAACAGTTTATGTTTTCGTTGTGTATTTAAAATCTTATCGGTTTATCCTTGGGTCATCGTTTTCTATCTATAAGCATAAATACTTATTTATTTAGTATCTCTTTTGATACGAAAGTTAAACTATAAATATATCTTTAGTTTTGATACATAACGTGATATCCTATTAGTAGTTTTTAATTTTTTTAACTAGGAATCTTGAATTTAGGGTTTAAGTCTAAATATAAGCTCATTGTACTCGTTGTTCCAATCTCAAATCATTATCGAGATCAAAACAATCATTTAATCTCTATATTCCTATTTTTCTATTTAAATCTATTTGTATATCAGGTTTCAGGTCTTGAAGAAATTCTTTATTCAAATTCTAAATCCAAATTCTAGATATTGATCTATTCTTAAACTTTAATTAGAATTTAAATCTATTATCTAGTTCATACAATCTATTGTAAGGTCGTGTACTAATGTGGAAAATTCTCGAGGTTTACAATTAAACTACAACACACTTTTATGGTATTATAGAAAAGGGAATTTATTCTCTTGGAATTAGTTAATCTTAATCGCCCATGAATGAAATCCTATGTATTTAAATAATCCTTTAGGGCAGCAATTATGATGGATTTTTTTAAAATAGTTTCCTTGAAATCAAATCGGCACACGTTAAAACCATTGTCCATTTTTTTTCTAATGGCATGTTTGGTACGTGAGTAATGGATCGGAATGAAATTATGATTCAAACTTCCATCTCCTTTCCTAATGTTTGGAAGCATTTTTAGAAGCCGAAATTGCTATTCCTTGGAATCAACGATTCTAATTCTGAAGGAGAATTTGATTTCACCTTTGAGAAAGTGAAATCACGATTCCATTCCATCCTTATTAATTATATGTATTGTAATTACTTTTTTATCCTATTATGTATTTATATTTTGCATTTGTTACTAAGAATATTCCTAATAATTACACTTTTTAGCCATTTCATTCCATTCCATTCCATGTAAACTTCTAAACATAGGAATGGATTTGTCATTCCAAACTCATTCCATTCCAAATCATTCATGCGTAACAAACGTAACATAAGATGTTGTGACAATGAGTATAGAAGTTGGAAGTTTTTCTCAACATTTTTATGTTCTGTTGATATTATTTTAGTATCCATCGATGGCAAATAAATGAAAGGGGAAGAAATGGAAGATTGAAGAATGAGGTACAAGTGATCATAAAAAGAAAGGAAGGGAATCATAAAGAGAATAAATGGAAGGGTATCTAGTTTGAAAAGATGTACATGTATATGGTAAAGATATTTTGTCAATAAGTTACAATAATTCCCCTTATTTTAAATATTTTCTTAAGTATTTTATTCTTGCCTTCTCGAAATAGATTTCATCATTGATTAACTTGATTAGGTGAAAAGCTCAAAAAAATTTGGTTTGCCATATCCTCTTTGAGTTCCTAAGAGACCTCTCTTCTAGTAAAAAGACTATCCTTTTAAACACTCTGTTACACTCAAGGTCTTTTTGAGGTACTTGGTCATTTCACTTCTTATCTTTAATGTTGATCTAGAATGATTTGTTTCATCAATATGAACCTTGATTCCTCTTATAGAAATCAATTGTCAAGTGTAGTAAATTTTTCCTTCCACATTTCCTCTTAAAGCTAGATTTGAGATATTATTAAAGTTGTAGTATTACTTTTCTCAGCTTTGAGTATCTACCATAAAATATTTATTTTAAGCAGAATGTCAGGTTGTCATAGTTATATGTTATAATTCCAAGCTATTTTTTTATATCTCAACTTGGTTCTTCTTTATGGGTCTCACTTTTCTTAATGTATATGCGATCACCTTCTCATTTAAACACTCAACTAAACCTACTAACAAAGACATCATGCCAACATTCAAGTACTACCCCAAATTGGCAAAACTAATGTAAGTGTCAAGACTAACATACATTTAAACTTTTTGAAAATTATAACATTTTTTTCCTATAATTAATATGTATGAGAAACATAATTTTCAGCGACCTTCTTTGAATGGGTTAATAGCACAAATGGTACTTAGACTTTGATAAAATATGTAATTAGGTATTTGAACTTTGAAATTGATCATTTTGTTACTTTGGAAAATTTTTAAATTGATGAATTTAGTATTTGAAATAACTTTTTCATGCACACCATCAGTACCTCAATCAAGTTCCTTTAGGTGCTAAAATTAATCGATTTCAAAGTTTTTAAAGTACAAAATGATCGATTTCAAAGTTTAGGTACTAAATTAATTGATTTTAAAGTTCTAGTACTATTTGTGATATTAATCTATCTTGAATACAACTATTACATACAAGCTCTCTTGCATGTAAAACTCTAACTATAGTTGACATCTTGTTCCTTCTCTTTTTAGCACTCATTTTAGGCTTCAAACATCCCTTTTTTTTCCCTCATTGCTAATGGAATAGATCAATATAACATTATGAAAACTCTATTGACTTATTAGTCTAAGAAATCCCCTAATACCTTATTCATAAGTCCCGTAATTGCTCGAACATTGAGACATTTAAATGAAATTATTGTAACTTGAAATACCTATAACACATTCTAAAAGTAGTCTTTTTTCACAACCTTGATTTTTCTTCAGCAATACTGATATATTGACCATAGGTTGACTATAGAAAACCATTGAGTTCCCTTTTAACAAACCATGAGATTATCAAACTTATATAAAGGTAAGCTTATTTCTTAATGCAACTTCATTTGACTTTTAATAACCACTATACAAATGTCAATTGACATTCTTCTTATAAGCAATAAGATTAACACTGTCATGCCCCAAGGGGTATCCTAAACGTGGCAGTCCGTCGTACACAATACTAAAGCCTAGGAATGACTACCTTAGCACACAAAGGCTTCCATATCATGTACAAGGCGTACATCCTAACCAAGGAAACGCATCGGAGTAGCGTAATTTATATTGATAATAAATAAGTAACAAGGCAAAGAGAATACTTATCATAAAATATACATATTACATTTCAATTCTTAGGGGCATATCCCTCTATTATCTTCAAATAAATATATATCACTAATCACATAGGTCATTACATATAAAGAATCTTACAAAATTACTTCATCTTATGATTCCATTTCCTTCATAGAAGCTTAACATCTCTCCATGACATCCTTAACGTCATGATCCTCAATTTAAGCCATGGGTATACCTGTTTCAAAAAATCTATAGGGGTATAAGCTACAACTAGCTTTAGCGAGATATTCCTTATCATTCGCACCATATTTTCAAACAAGTTTATTTATATTTTCACGCATATGCTATGCAAACAGTGCAACAATCATATGATTACGCAAATATATATAATTATCCGGAAACCATATATAGAACGGATTTAGCCTTCTGTATCAAAGGTTAGGGAATCGGGGTTGAAGGTCCTCCACCTTTTACTGCTAGTCCCTAGGTCCTCACCCACAGCGTTCGGTTGGCTCGGCTCCAAACCTAGAGTCGCTTTCCCTGAGCGATTTGGATTCTCCAGGAAGGAACATAGCCCATGGCACCGCACGATCACAGTCAATCCAACTCTACGCGTAGGAGTAGTAGCCTTCCGAAATAGATGTGACTTGATGGATGCTATGCATGAGCGTTTTAGTTTTCTTAAGCCAAACCTTATTAAGGTTTATTAGGGGCGATTAATCAATTTACAAGTAATAAACAGTCATACAAGTAAGTAAACAAAGTTATTTAAACAAGCAGTTCGAAGTTGCGATATTCTTAATTCTCATTTCACGCATAAACATAGAATCAAATATATACACATAATCTCAAATTCCCCAAATATATATTTATATATATATATATCCATTTTTATCTTTTCTTAGTATACTAATGCTATACTTTACTAGCAACAAGCTGTACGAATTTAGGAGGAATAACTCAGTCTCTATTTTGCAATCTTCCTAGTCGTAGTAATCCTCGGGTGGGGTAAATCGTATCTTTCACACTAGACAAGAAATACCTGGGATAAGTCTTTCATGAAATTTCTATTCTTGGATATTCTAAACTTTTCTAAATCGCGGTGTAAAATCGTATATATAAGAGAAAATTCCAACTTAAAATGGCCATAACTTGCTCATTTTAACTCGGAATTTCACATATATATACCGTTTCCTACCTATTCGAAATGATCTATCAATTTCTAAATTATCTTTGTCATAAAGGTCATTTGGGTTCCGAAAACATTGGGTACAGATTTAAAACGAATTATTTCTAATTTTTTTGCAAATCCATTTCTAACTCAACTTCATTTTAAAGAAAATCCTTTTGTAACAATCTATTTTTATATATATAAATATATATTTTAATAAATACTTTGAGTATATAGGTAAGCTCACTTTATATGCAAAATTCCAATGGTAGTGGCTCAATCATTTATTTTATAAAACAATTCATTTTGAGTTTAAAACATTAACTTTGATAATTTCTTTTCAAGTATTTGAAGAAACTTTATATTTTCCTAGTTTGTTATAAATGAGTATGTTCTTACTTTATTTTCTTCATTCTTTTTTTTCAAATAAGTAATCCTTTTAACCTTAGTCTTTCATAAATTTTACTTAAAATCAATTTTATCAAAAGTATATGTAAGTTGTTGAAAAACTTCTTTATGAATTTGTATGTTGAATGGTTCTTGAGTCTTGTCTCTATTATTATTTAAATATAAGTTTTTGTTTTAAAGCTTGTTCTTTTATTTCTTTCGAAAAGAATAATCTTTATTGGTAAAAATCATTTGTTTCTAATCTTATCTTGTTTTTAATATTTGAAATAAGCCTTTTTTTAGGGACTTGAAAATCATTATTTTCTAAGTGGGTTTGTAACTTTATGGATTGATTTTATTTTTGAAAATAGTTGTTTCTTGGTTTTGTCATGGAGTTTTAAAAGAGTTTAAATCTTAAGTTTTTGTAAAAACTTTTGAATTAACAACTTATTCTACTAAAACTTAGGTACCATAATATTATAAGAAAATATTTATTTCTTATGTTTCCTTGGTAATCTATCTTTGTAATTTAAGAAAACTTTGAGAAAATTGTATTACTTTTTTTATGTTGTTGAAATAATTTCATGATTTTGTGATAAATACATAATCGAAAATCTTAGTTTTTGAGTTCCTTTAATAAAATGAAATTTTACTTTTTAGATTAGTTGAGACATTAAATTATGTAGATACAAGTATCATGAACATATAAAATAATAAGAACATAAGGAAATACTAGAAACAAATAATAAGTGAGAAAATAAAATATCAAGTATTGGGAACCTTAGCTTCATCAAGGTATCCGGTCAAGTATTGGAGCCTTAGCTTCATCAAGGCATCCTAGGATAAGAATGGATAGTCTCGAAAGATTAAAGAAAATAAACAAAAGATTGTTTTGACTTGATATGACAAGTTTAAGACTAGAAAGACTCGTCTTAATAATAACATGAAATAAATAAATTGCATAACTTGAAAGTAAATAAATTAACAAATGGCTTATTGCTCTTGAATAAATTATATACATAATATACGTAATACTATATATGTGTTAGGTAGAACAAATAATAACAATAACAATAACAACATAATAAAATAGGAAGCTTATGTACATGAACAAAACATGAACATGTTGTTGCTTTT